>CAUYPK010113596.1:0-135043 GCA_963574355.1 Loris lydekkerianus
CAACACTGGAGGCTTACCCCAGAATCTCTTTTCTAGGGCACAGCCCAGTTATCAGATGTCTTTTAAGAACTCCCATATGCACACCATGGAATATTATGCAGCCTTAAAGAAAGATGGAGACTTTACCTCATTCATGTTCACATGGATGGAGCTGGAACATATTCTTAGTAAAGTATCTCAAGAATGGAAGAAAAAGTATCAAATGTACTCAGCCCTACTATGAAAATAATTTGACTTTCATATGAAAGCTTTTTTTTTTTTTTTTTTTTTTGCTGTTTTTGGCTGGGGCTGGGCTTGAACCCACCACCTCCGGCATATGGGGCTAGCGCCCTACTCCTTTTAGCCATAGGCACCACCCCACATGAAAGCTTTTAGCCCAGTTATAACCTAAGAATATGGGGAAGGAGGAGAGGGTAGGGAGAGGATGGGCAGAGGGAGGGTTAATTGGTGGGATTACACCTATGGTGCATCTTACAAGGGTACATGTGAAACTTAGTAAATGTAGAATATAAATGTCTTAACACAATAACTAAAAAAATGCCAGGAAGGCTATGTTAACCAGTGTGATGAAAATGTGTCAAATGGTCTATAAAACCAGTGTATTGTTGCCCATGTTCGCAATAATGTTAAAAGCTATTATTTAATTTAAAAAAAAAAAAAAAAAAAAAAGAGCTCCCTAAGTAAAAAGGTAATTCTAACATGTATTCACCACTAAGAACAACTTGCTCAAACCATTGCCCCCTTAATCTTTAATGTGCAAGCAAATCACACGAGGATTTTACTAAAATGCATATTCTGATTGACAAGGTCTGGAGTAGGACTTGAGACACCAAGGCTGCTAGTTTGCAGGCTACATTTTGAGTAACAAATAATCAGAACAGTGATTCTTAAACTTGACTGTACCCTAAAATCATCTGGATTGCTTTTTTTTTTTTTAGACAGTCTTATTATGTCACCCTCGGTAGAGTGCTGTGGCGTTACAGCTCATAGCAACCTGAAGTCTGGGGCTTAAGAGATTCTCTTGCCTCAGTCTCCCAAGTAGCTAGGACTACAGCCACCCACCACAGCACCCGGCTATCTTTTTGTTGTTGTCATTGTTGTTTAGCAGGCCTGGGCCAGGTTTGAACCAGCCATCCTCACTGTATGTGGCCAGTGCCCTAACCACTGCGCTACAGGCACCAAGCCATGGACTGCTTTTAGAAATTTCCACTCCTAGGTCTTATCCCCAGATTGTGATTTAATTGATCTAAGGAGGAGGTCTGGCATCAGTATTTTTACCAGGTTAATTCTAATGTCCACCCTTAATTGAGAACCATCATTTTAGAGGGGAAAAAAGCAAAACAAACAAGTGGTGTCCTCTCCTCACCATGGTAAAATGAGAAGTAAGATTTGAAGATCTTTATTACTTCTCTACCTTTTAAGTTCTAATTTTTCATTTTCCTTCTAAAATAATACTCTCTGGTTCATAAGGATGTAATCCATTTTCTAAAGACAGAAGGCACTACTCTAGCTTCCTACCTGCAAAGAAAGAGTGGTCTATCATCAATGGTCTGACAGCCAAACCATGCAGAAAAGAGGAAGAGAGTATCTGTGAGTCTCAATCACAAACCTTGACACAGACAGTAAGTGCAAGTTCTTGGGTCTCACACACACATATCTACATTTCCTGAACACATCTCTTTGAGCAAGATGCCATGCCAGGGCTTATACCTCCTTTATCCAAAGGCTAAGGAATGTCAATGGTCTTTCAAATTGAAGGCAAAAAAATTTACATATAAAACATAAGTTTGCCTAGCTGCTCGGGAGGCCGAGGCAAGAGAATCGCTTAAGCCCAAGAGTTTGAGGTTGCTGTGAGCCGTGTGAGGTCATGGCGCTCTACTGAGGGCAGGGCGATAAAGTGAGACTGTGTCTCTACAAAAACAAAACAAAACAAAAACATTAAGTTTGTTTACCAACAAATAAAAACAATACTATTATCTTTGGTAGGATATATTATTAAACAGGGAGATAAAGCACACAGTGATTAAGCCAGTAGAACAACTAATACATAACCACGTAAGAGAAAAACTCAATTTAATTCAAGTTGGGAGGTGAAGGGAGGGGGATTGGCATGCTTTTACCTAATGGGCACAATGTAAGGATACATTGCACACCTCCTGGCAGGACACAACTATAACAGGGACTTCATGTAACAAATGTAAACATTGTAACCTAAACATCTGTACCCTCATATTAATCTGAAATTAAAAAAAAAAAGCAACACAGTATTTTTGGTACTATGTATCAAGACTCTAGAAAATGTTATGATTAAAGACTTTGTCCTAGGGAAACCATCAAAAAAAGCAAATATCTTATGTATCCAGTTGTTTACAACAGAGAAAAATTAAAATAATATAAATGTTCAAAAAGGGGGGGAATGGTTGACAATTTATACTATATCCATCCAAATGAACTGCAAAGCAGACAGATGTTAAAACAAGTTAACCAAGGCTACAAAAATAACATTTTCATGTTACTTACATAGTTAAGGAAAAGGAAATAAGACAAAAAAAATATACTGGGCAGCACCTGTGGCTCAGTTGAGTAACGCACTGGCCCCGTATACTGACAGTAGCGGGTTCGAGTTCAGCCCGGCCAAACTGCTGGCTGAGGGCAGTGGCTCACACCTCGAATCCCAGAAATCTGGGAGGCTTAGGTGAGCAGGCTGAGGTGGGCAGATCACCTAAGCTCAGGAGTTTGACACCAGCCTGAGCAAGAGTGAAACTCCATCTCTAATTATAAGCTGATGTTGTGTGGTGGGCACCTATAGTCCTAGCTACTCAGAAGGCTGAGACAAGAGAATCACTTGAGCCCAAGAGTCTGAATTTGCTTTGAGCTATGATGCCACTGCACTCTACCGGGGAGTGACAAAGTGAGACTCTGTATAAAAAAAAAAAAATTAAGACCTGAGGTTTGACATTGGGCTTGTGTGTGTGGTGGGTTTTAAATGCTCAGCTTCTCCCTTCCACCATTAATGACATCCACACTCTTGCCATTGCCATCCATCACACCAACAGTAATCAATGTTTTTAAGTGATACTTCATACGCCCTATTTGGCTTGGAGAATTTGGAGCTGCATACACGAGATTCCTGCTGCCCCTTTATTGAAATTTTTTCCATGACTGGATTTGTGGCTGCACTTTTCAATACAAGGAACCAGAATGCCCATCATAGAAATGTGTCCGTTAATAAAGTAACTCGTGTTCCATTAAAAAAAAAAAAAATTAGATGGGCATTGTGGTGTGCACCCACAGTCTCAAGCTACTCGGGAGACTGGGACAGTAGAATTGGCCAAACCCAGGAGTCTGAGGTTGCTGTAAGCTAGGCTGACACCATAGCACAACACTCAGGGCAACAAACAGAATGACACTGTCTCAAAAGAAAGGTGGTTTGGTGCCCGTAGCACAGTGGTTATGGGGCTAGGCACATGCACCAAGGCTGGTGGGTGCCTGTAGTCCCAGCTACTTGGGAGACTGAGGCAAGAGGATAGCTTAAGCCTAAAAGTTGGAGGTTCCTGTGAGCTGTGACTTCACAGCACATCACTGAAGGCGACACACTAAGACTCTGTCTCAAAAAAGAAAGAAAAGTGAAAATGCTAGGAAGTCACATAATCTTACATTTTAAGATTATTCTTGCTATCCTATGAACAATGAATTAAACAAGGGTGGAAGCAACTGCTGGAAACCTAGACCAGATTGTAGCAGTGAAGATGATAGATTTTCAGAAGTTTGGTGGTAGAACCAACATGACTTGTTAATGAAATAAGTGGCTGTGAAAAATAAAGGAAAGCAGACATACAAATGTCTCCCAAATTTCAGGCTTGAATAATGGGTGGATGATAGTACTACTTTCTTTCTTTCTTTTTTTTTTTTTTTTAATTTTTTTGAGAGAGTGAGTCTCAAGCTTTCACCCTAGGTAGAGTGCCATGGTGTCATCATAGCTCACAGAAACCTCTAATTCTTGGGCTCAAGCAATCCTCTTGCCTCAGTTTTTCTATTTTTAATAGAAAAGGTCTCAATCTTGCTCAGGGTGGTCTTGAAGTATGAGCTCAAACAATCCACCCGCCTCGGCCTCCTATAGGATTTCAGGCGTGAGCTACCTCGCCCAGCCAATATTGCTACTTTTCTTAAGGGGAAAAAAATAAAAAATAAAAAATTTAGGGTTGGTGCCTGTGGCTCAATCAGCTAAGGCGCCAGCCAAATACATCTCAGCTGGTGGGTTCGAATCCAGCCCGGGCCACCAAACAACAATGACGGCTGCAACCAAAAAATAGTTGGGCGTTGTGGCAGGCACCTGTAGTCCCAGCTACTTGGGAGGCAAAGGCAGGAGAATCACTTGAGCCCAGGAGTTGTTACTGTGAGCTGTGATGCCACAGCACTCTACCCAGAGCAATAGCTTAAGGCTCTGTCTCAAAAAAACAAAAAGACAGTCTCACTATGCTGCCCTAGGTAGAGTGCTGTGGAGTCACAGCTCACAGCAACCTCAAACTTTTGGGCTTAAGCAATTCTCTTGCCTTAGTCTCCCAAGTCGCTGGGACCACAGGCACCCACCACAACACCCGGCTATTTCTTTGTAGTTGCCATTGTTATTTAGCTGGCCCTGGCTGGTTCAAACCCACCAGCCTTGGTGTATGTGGCCCAACACTGTAACCACTGTGCTACAGCTGCTGAGCGTCTTAAGAAATGTTTTGATAGTAGAAGACGTGTGCTAATGAAGATTTGAGATATCAGCAATAAACCAAAGTAAATAAGTAGGCAGCTGAATGTGCGGGAAGTTCTAAGACGGTGGTTCTCAACCTTCCTAATGCTGCAACCCTTTAATACAGTTCCTCATTTGGTGGTGACCCCCAACCATAAAATTATTTTCATTGCTACTTCATAACTATAATTTTTGCTACTGTTATGGAATCATAATGTAAATATCTGATATTAGGAGACCCCTGTGAAAGGGTTTGACCCCCAAAGTGGTCACAACCCACAGGCTGAGAACTGCTGTTCTAAGGGGAAAGGCATGGTTCAGAGAATTAGAACTATGTCAATGTAGCACAGGGGTTAAGACACAGGCTCCAGAGCAAAACCTGTCCAGGGTTGAATCCTAATTCCGCTACATAACCATAACATTGGCCTTATCACTTAATCTCTCTATGCCTTTCTTTCCTTACCTATAAAATGGAGACACCAGTATATATCTCCTAAGGCTAATGAAAATTAATTGAGTTAGTATATGTGAAACATATAGAACGGTATTAGTGATTATCATCTTCAGCAGTAGCAGGAATCATTCTAGAGGATGCTAAAAACCATAGCAATGGACAGAAATCCCTTAGGGAGAAAAGAGGGCCAGTATTGAACCCTTTAGAATAGCAGTTCTCAACCTGTGGGTCTTGACCCACAGGAACTGTATTAAAGGGCCGCAGCATTAGGAAGGGTGACAACCAGTGCTTTAGAACATCAACATGGAGCAGTGCCTGTCACTCAGTGGGTACGACACCGGCTCCATATACCAAGTGTAGCAGGTTCAAACCCAGCCCCAGCCAAATTGCAACAAAAAAATAGCTGGGCGTTGTGGTGGGCACCTGTAGTCCCAACTACTCGGGAGGCTGAGGCAAGAGAATCACCTAAGCACAGGAGTTGGAGGTTGCTGTGAGCTGTGATGCCATGGTACTCTACCAAGGACAGTAAAGTGAGACTATCTCTACGAAAAAACAAAAAAAAAGAACATCAACATGGGGCCGGAGGCCAGGTGTGTGGCTCACACTGGCTATTTTAGCACTCTGGGAGGCCAAGGTGAGTGGACTGCTTGTGCTGAGGAGTTGGGAGACTAGCCCAAGCCAGAGCTAGACTCCATCTCTAAAACAGCCGAGGAGTTGAGCCCTAGAGTTTGATGTTGCCGTGAGCTATGACACCACAGCACTGTACCAAGAAAGATAAGTAAAACTCTGTCTCAGGGAAAAAAAAAAAAAAAAAAAAAAAAAAAATGACGCCAAGTACTCTGGTAGGCCAATACAGGTAACTTGCCTAAGCTTCGGAGTCTGAGACCAGCCTGAGCAAAAGTGAAACAGCCGGGTATTGTGGCCCAACTATTTCAGAGGGTGAGGCAAGAAAATCACTTAAGTGGAAGAGTTTGACGTTGCTGTGAGCTATGATGCCATAGCTCTCTACTGAGGGCAAATAATTGAGACTGTATCTCAAAAAAAGGGGGGGGAGCTCAGCACCCATTGCACAGTGTTATGATTGGGTCACATACACTGATGCTGGCAGGCTCAAACCCAGCCCAACTAAAACAACAATGATAACTGCAACAAAAAATAGTCGGGCATTGTAGCAGGCACCTGTAGTCCCAACTGCTTGGGAGGCTGAGGCAAGAGAATTGCTTAAGCCCAAGAGTTTGAGGTTGCTGTGATGCCACGGCACTCTACCGAAGGCGACATAATGAGACTATGTCTAAAAAAAAAAAAAAAAAAAAAACAACAAAAAGAACACCAACATGTACAGTTCAGAAACAGGAGAAGGCACCAGCAAGTAGTGTGGGATAACATCAATACCCAAAGAAAAGCACTTCAGTAAAGTTAGGTATGGTCTGCTCTGTTGTGTAGCAAGATAAAAACAGGCATGCCATTTTGATTTGGCCAGAGAGACATCATTGCTGACTCTGACAAGAACAGATTCATTCACAAGTTGAAAAGAAAACTGGATAGCTAGTGGAGCCAGCTATGCAGACAATGCTCTGGAGAGTTCTAGAAATAATGTAGAACAGAGAAATGTGGCAATAGATGGAGATGGATACAAGGTCAAGGGAGAGAGGTTCCACAATAACTCTGTTTTCAAAGACAGGAGATATAATAGCTTTCATAGAGTGGCCCTCCTCAAACCAAGACAAATAAATGCAACACTTTGTCCACCAAGCTCTTCCTTGTGTTAAACTCACATCACAGCACAAATGTATTCTCCGTGGGCTATAAGTGGTCCAAGGGTAGTGGAGACTGTCTTGTTCATCTCTGTTCCCCAGCACCTAGCACAGAGCCTGATAAGGAAGGCAGAGGAATTTTTGTGGTATATATGGACAAACTCTTCTTTACCTCAGGATGGGTATATTTCTCAATTTTTCTATTCCTAGTTATTATTCTTTTTTTTTGGAGACAGAGTCTCACTTTGTCACCTTTGGTAGAGTGCTGTAGGGTCAGTACACAGCAACCTCAAACTCTTAGGCTTAAGCTATCCTCTTGCCTTAGCCTCCCAAGTAGCTGGGACTACAGGTGCCCACCACAACGCCTGGCTACTTTTAGAGACGAGGTCTTGCTCTGGCTCAGGCTGGTCTAGAACCTGCGAGCTCAGGCAATCTATCCACCTCGGCCTCTCAAGTGCTGGAATTATAGGCGTGAGCCACTACACCCGGTCCCTGGTTATTATTTTTTACCTAAATCCCAGAGGAGAAATAGCCTCTGAAGAACACAGGTCCACTAAAATTAATTCTAGAATGGATCTTCTCTTACTGGAAGACCCAGATAAGCAAATTACAAACAGACACTAATAAACACCTAAAGAGGTCCTGACCTACATGGTGCTATCAGACCCAGAACGAGAGATGCCAGAGGCCTAATGGTCTCCATTTCTGTGAATAAAGGCTAAGTGCATGGCCTGGCGCCTGTGGCTCAAGCGGCTAAGACGCCAGTCACATACACCTGAGCGGGAGGGTTTGAATCCAGCCCGGGCCCACCAAACAATGACAGCTGCAACCAAAAAGTAGCCGGGCATTGTGGTGTGCACCAGTAGCCCCAGCTACTTGGGAGGTGGAGGCAGGAGAATCGCTTGCACCCAGGAGTTGGATGTTGTTGTGAGCTGTGATGCCACAGCTCTCTACCCAGGGTGAAAGCTTGAGGCTCTGTCTCCAAAAAAAAAAAAAAAAAAAAAAGGCTAAGTGCAGAGCCCTATTGTCAATATCCTGGCTGGTCTTTCCTATATGCAATCAATTCTACATACTTCTACTTGATTCCTTTTGTTACCACAACTCTTAGGTTATCTATGAAATTACAGATTTACCACTACAGATTACATCAAACTCAACTCTTTTCTTTGGGCAGAAAATACCCCCCAAACACCCCCACTTTCCCTACATTCCCTTATTAAATCCTCTTCTACAGTTCCCCTCGGAAATAGAAATATACCTTCTGTCTATCCCTGGCTACCTATGTGCCATCTTTCTGTCAGTCTAAACTATAAACTATTGTTCAACCCCACATTTTGCAGATGCCTCTGCTGACTTTTTTTTTTTTTTTTTTTTTTTGAGACAGAGCCTAAAGCTGTCGCCCTGGGTAGAGTGCTGCAACCTCCAATTCCTGGGCTTAAGTGATTCTCCTGCCTCCGCCTCCCAAGTAGCTGGTACTACAGGCGCCCGCCACAATGCCCGGCTATTTTTTTAGTTGCAGCCATCATTGTTGTTTGGCAGGCCCCGGGCTGAATTCGAACCTGTCAGCCTAGGTGTATGTAGCTGGCACCTTAGCTGCTTGAGCCACAGTCGTTGAGCCTGACATTTTTTATTTTTATTTTTTTAGAAACAGAGTCTCACTCTGTTGCCCTCAGTGGAGTGTCATGGCATCACAGCTCACAGTAACCTCCAGTTCTTGGGTTTAAACAATTCTCTTTCCTCAGCCTCCTGAGTAGCTGGGACTACAGGCACCCGCCACAATGTCTGGCTATTTTATTTTGTTGTTGCAGTTTGGCCAGGGTCAGGTTTGAACCCGTCATTCTCTGTATATGGGGTCGGCACCCTACTCACTGAGCCACAGCCACCACCCCTGCTGACTTTTAAAAACAGACGCTAAGTTCCCAGTTTACCTTTTTGTGTGTCACCCTTCATTAGGCTGCCCTATAAATAATTCAAAGAAACAGAAATGTTAAGCTTCATACTCTCACAAGATTATAAGCTATTTGAACCAAAGACTAGTTGTAGGTCTAATAGCTAGATATTTGGTAGATCCTTAACAAAGTCACCTAGGACATTATATTGTTGCCTCTATAAAACAACTTAAGGCTTTAATCAATTATTATGTTCTTAACTCAAAAATTCGTTCATTAGGCTGGGGCAGGTGGCTCCCACCTGTAATCCTAGCACTCTGGGAGGTGGAGGCAGGTGAATCACCTGAGCTCAGGCGTTCAAGACCAGCCTGAGCAAAAGAAAGCCTCAGTCTGTACCCAAAACAGAAAAACTAGCTGGGAATGACAGTGCATGCCTGTAGTTCCAACTACTCTGGAGGCTGAGGCAAGGGGGTTACCTGAGCCCAAGAGTTTACTGTGAACTATGATGTCATGGCACTCTACCCAGGGCACAAAGTGAGATTATCTCCAAAAAAAAAAAGAAAAAATGTTTTTAAATCATTTTTTAATTCCGGCTAGGTGACTGTGGCTCCAGTGGCTAAGGCGCCAGCCACATATACCAGAGCTGGCGTCAAACAACAATGACGGCTGCAACCACAAAAAAATAGCCAGGCGTTGTGGTGGGCGCCTGTAGTCCCAGCTACTTGGGAGGTGGAGGCAGGAGAATCACCTGAGCCCAGGAGTTGGAGGTTGCTGTGAGCTGTGATGCCACAGCACTCTAACCAGGGTGACAACTTTAGGCTCTGTCTCAAAAAAAAAAAAATAAATAAATAAAAAGAATCATTTTTTAATTTCAACCCCAAGCCGGGTGTGGTGCCAGATGTCTGTAGTCTTGGGTACTTTGCAGGCTGAGGTGGGAGGATCAAGTCCATCCTGGACGAGATCCGATCCCACTTAAAAATAAAATTAAAAACATCATTTATGGCCTGAGTTTCTGAGTGCAATACTCAGTCTAAACTTATTTGTACCAGCTCTCTCAGATGCAATCCCAGGATTCTAGGTGTGCTAAGATCCTATCACCTTCCTAAGCCCCAGGAAAACAAACACATGCCCTATATGCTATTATAAAGGGATGGCAAAATTTACCAATACCTCTTTTACTTTTTTTCTCAATAAAACACTTTCATTACTGAAAACTTGTTTTTTTTTTTTTCCCTTTTTTAAAAAATTGGGATAGTGTCTGGCTGTGTTGCCAAGGTTGGATTGCAGTGACATCATCACAGATCACTGAACCTCAAAATTCTTGGGCTCAAGCAATCCGCCTGCCTCAGCCTTCAGAGTAGCTAGAACTACAGGTACGCACCATCATGCCCAGCTGATTTTTTTCCTTTCTTTCACTCTTTCTCTCTCTCTCTTTCTTTTTGTAGAAACAGGGTCTTGCTCTTGGTCACACTAGTCTCAAACTCCCAGCCTCAACCTCCCAAATTGCTAAGATTACAGGTATGAGTCACCATGCCTGACTAATAGTTTTCAAAGATTAATCTACTCACATTTCTAGAATATTCTTAAGAAGATTAACATTAGGAAAAAAGAGCCATGTAACTTTTTTTTTTTTTAAGAGACAGTCTCACTTTATCACCCACGGTAGAATGCCAAGGCATCACAGCTCACAGCAACCTCCAACTCCTGGGCTTAGCCAATTCTCTTCCCTCAGTCTCCCGAATAGCTGGGACAACAGGTGCCTGCCACGATGCCCAGCTATTTTTTTTGTTGCAGTTTGGCCAGGCCTGGGTTTGAACCTGCCACCCTCAGTATATGGGGCTGGGACCCTACCCACTGAGCCACAGGCGCTGCCCCCATGTAACTTTTAAATCACAATTGCAACATACATGGCTCGGTGCCTGTAACACAGTGGTTACCGTGTCAGCCACATATATCAAGGCTGGCGGGTTTGAACACAGCCCAGGCCAATTAAACAACAATGACAACTGCAACAAAAAAAACAGCCGGGAGTAGTGGCGGGTGCCTGTAGTCCCAGCTACTTGAGAGGCTAAGGCAAGAGAATCACTTAAGCCCAAGAGTTTGAGGTTGCTGTGAACTGTGATGCCACAGCACTCTCTACCAAGGGCATCACAGTGAGACTCTGTCTCAAAAATAAAGAAATAAATAATTTTAACATATAGTAGAACCTCCATAGTTGACTATGTCCCTATATTAACCACTTCCTTAAGTTGACCTAATTTTCATCATAGGCTGGTTATGCACCACATGTGCACATCAGTATAGGAGGCCCTAAGTGATGACCACTTTCATATGTTGAACAGTTTGCTACAGTCCCTTGGGGTTCAACTTAACAGAGTTTCTACTGTATTTGTTTTTACAACTTTTCTGTAACAAGTTAAAAAATTTTTTCAATATAGATGTCAAAAAAACCCAGTGAACCAAGGGTTATACTGACCATTGTCAAGGAACACAAAAATAGTCTTGGAGGTCCTACTACATAGGTGGCTTATTCAAGGTTCCCAAAGGTGATCACTTGTATAGGCCCACTAAGAGGTATTTGTAGCTCTACTATTTCACCTACACTGTGTCAGATGATGAAAAATAGAAAAAGAACAATCTCACAACCTCTCAATCACAATGAGCTTACAACCTGTATGCTAGTCTACAAGAGCTCCACTAGATCAATTCCCTTGTGAAGCAAGGAAATAGCTTCTGGGACACAGAAAACACTTGATTTTGTTTGGCTTTTTTTTTTTGCGGTTTTTGGCCAGGGCTGGGTTTGAACCCACCACCTCCAGCATATGGGGCTGGCGCCCTACTCCTTTGAGCCATAGGCGCAGCCCCACAGCAAACACTTGAGATGTCCCATCCATCTGCACCTCTAATTTTACTCTTCCTAAAAAGAGATTACAAAGAAAAGCACCAGGTACTTAAACTTTCAAAACTCCAAAGCGTCATTTCTCTCTGGGTATGAGGAAATAAACTACCTGTTGTAGCCTCATCTGCTGCTTCTTCCTTTCTTCCCCCAAATACTAAATATTATATCACTGTTAAGACTAACACCACAATAGTAAACAAGCCAGAGGTTGCTAGTAAAGTTATGTGTGACCCTGAGGAAGCAGGCTGCCTTACAGATAAGTTTTTCTTTTTTTTTTGAGACAGAGTCTCACTTTGTTGACCTCAGTGGAGTACCATGGCAATACAGCTCACGGCAACCTGAAACTCTTGGGCTTAAGCGATTCTCTTGCCTCAGCCTCCCAAGTAGCTGGGACTACAGGTGCCTGCCACAACGCCTGGCTATTTTTTGGTGATAGTTGTCATTGTTGTTTGGCAGGCCCGGGCTGGATTCGAACCCACCAGCTCGAGTGTATGTGGCTGGCACCCTCGCCTGTGAGCTACAGGCGCCAAGCCCCTACAGGTAAGTTTCACTTACTGAACAAGTAACCTGGAGCTGCTGTTGCTGCTGCTGTGGTGCTGGTGTCTGTTCCGGGGGGGTTTGCTGTTGTGGCTGCTGCTGGGGGTCCCATATATGGACAGTCTGAGCCGTATTCTGGTACGTGCCTGCGACAGCCTGCACAGCCACTGGAATGTGGATATTGCCATTCATGAACTGTGCTGGAAAGAGAGAGTTTGCAAGGGTCTGCACTACTTCTTCATGGGAGTTTTTCACTACAGATGTGGTGCCCACCATCTTCTCCTTGTCATCCTCCAGCTTTACAGCTGCCAGGGCTGTGGGTGATCCACTGACGTGAACTGCGTTGTAGGCTTCCTGGGGAATGGCAATGTGGGTAATGCTCTGCTGCTGAGGGTCACCCCGGGGCTGGGCAGAATAAACAGGGATGGTCCAGGTTTCTCCTGTAGGGCTAGTAATGGTCCCAGTGGCACTGTACAGGTGGGCACTATCTACTGTCAGTAAGTCTGGCCTCAAAGACACATAACTCTGCTGCTGGCCTTGTGGAATGGCCAGCACAGTGGCCACTGGCTGCCCTGAGATGGCATAGGACACAGTGATGGGCATGTCCACTTTGCGCTTCTTCACTGGCTGGAGGACACTGGCCGTGCCAACCCGCCGCTCCCCTTCCCGGGGTGAGCCCTGTTGAGATGGTGGTGGGGAAAGAGCACCCACAGTCTGGATTTGAATCTGTTGACCCCCAGCAAGAGACTGGCCAGCCACCAGCTGAGCCTGGATTTGCTGATGTGGGATGTGCTCCTCTGGGATTTCTGCAGCCTGGATCTGCTGGGCTGCCTGCACGTGCTGCATCTGTATCTGGGCTGCTTGTAGCTGCGAAGGACTGGGGCTCTGCAGAGCTGGGGTCTGGATGGAGGGGGCTGCTGACTGCGGTGCCTGGCCTTGGATCTGCACCTGGACCTGGATGGGCTGCTCAGCAGGCTGATGAACAGTGAGTTGTGGGGAGAGTTGTTGAGCAGAGACTTGCTGCGGAGACTGCTGTACCTGCACCTGTACCTGCAAAAGACAAGATTTCACCAGTGAGTAAGTCAGGCAACATTAAGAATCCAGATCGTAAGGGAAGAAGAGATCTCAGGCAGTGGTCCTGTGTAATATGATGAAGAGAGACTGCTATACTCAAGGTTTCTGAGGCTACAACCCCTAAAACCAAATGCAAAATCCTCTAGCAACACCCGATATTCACACTGATATATATATATAGATGTCCACCCGAAAGAGCAAGTAAAATAATTGACCATGATCTAAAAAGGAAATATCAAAACTATTTTCATTTTTACCTCTTCATTGAAAATGCACCTATCGTTTTTTGCACATGAATATACTACATATATGGTGCCTACCATCTTCTTATAGAACAAGCATACAATTTATATATTAAGGTGTATACTAAAAAAAAATTTTATCCACAAAGTAAGAGATAAAAAGTATTGGGATCACTGTACTAGAAGGGCAGAAAAACAAGTATATTCCACATGCATTCAACTGTCAACTGCCCAACTTACGATCAAATCCATCTCCCATGAAGAAGTATGAGTAGACAACATGGTACCGATAAAACTCATAAAATCTCTGGAGTCATTTCTAACTTCACTGCTTCAAACGCAGGCACTGTTGCATGATCCTTTAGAGCAGAGGTACTCAACCTTCCTAGTGCCACGGCCCTTTAGTACAGTTCCTGTGGGTCATGACCCACAGGTTGAGAACCGCTGCTTTAGAGAGTGTGTGTGTGGATTTGTTTTTTTTTTTGGAGAGTCTCAGTTTGTTGCCCTTGGTAGAGTGCCGTGGTGTCATGGCTCACAGCAATCCAAAAACTCTTAGGCTGAAGCGATCCTCTTGCCTCAGCCTCCTGAGTAGGTAGGACTACAGGAACCCACCACAACACCCGACTATTTTTAGAGACAGGGTCTGGCTCTTGCTCAGGCTGGTCTTGAACTTCAGAGCTCAAGCAATCTGCTCATCTCAGCCTCCCAGAGTGCTAGAATTATAGGTGTAAGCTGCCACACCTGGCCTTAAGAGTGTTTACTTTAGATATCTTGTTTTTTAGTCCAGGCACAGTGGCTCACACCTATAATTCTAGCACTCTTGGAGGTTGAGATGGGTGTATCCCCTAGCTCAGGAGTTTGAGACTAGCCTAAGCAAGAATAAAACTTTGTCTCTACTAAAAATAGAAAAACTACTGGTTCAGCACCGGCCACATACACTTAGTCTGGTGGGTTTCAACCTGGCCCAGGCCAGATAAACAATGACAAATACACCAAAACACAGCTGGGCATTGTGGCGGGTACCTGTAGTCCCACCTACTTGGGAGGGTGAGGCAAGAGAATCACTTAAGCCCAAGAGTTTGAGGTTGCTGTGAGCTGTGATGCCATAGCACTCTACCAAGAGCAACATAGTGAAACTCTGTCTCAAAAATAAATAAAAATAGAAAAACTAGTGGGGTGGGTTGGACGTGACGGCTCATGCCTGTAACCCTAGCACTTGGGGAGGCCGAGGCAAGTGGACTGCCTGATATCTTGTCTCTAAAAATAGCCAGGTGTTATAGCAGGCACCTGTTGTCCCAGCTACTTGGGAGGCTGAGGCAAGAGAATCGCTTGAGCCTAAGAGTTTGAGCTCGCTGTGTGCTATGACATCATGGCACTCTACCAAGTGTGATAAAGTGAGACTCTGTTTCAAAAAACAAAAACAGACAAAAAAAAAAAAAAAAAAAGCCTAGTGGGACACTGTGACACACACCTGTAGTCCTGGCTACTTGGGAGGCTGAATGAAGCAAGATGATCATTTGAGCCTACTAGTCTGAGGTTGCTGTGAGCTATTATGATGTCACAGGACTATTTTCAAAGTGACACAGTAAGACTCTGTCTCAGAAAAGAAAGTTGGTATCTTTTGTTTTAATAAGGCAGGCATTAAAAAAACACAAACCCTGATAATTTGAGCAAAATGTTACTATATCCTACATCACACATTTATTTATGTATATATGTGTGTACATAATATGTGTTTATTTTGTATTTGGGAGTGAGTCTCACTGTTGCCCTGCATACAGTGGCATGCCATCATAGTTCACAGCAACCTCAAACTCCTGGGCTCAAAAAACAATTTTTTTTTGAGACAGAGTCTCACTATGTCACCCGCAGTAGTGTGCAATGGTGTCACAGCTCACAGCAACTTCAAACCCTTGGGCTTAAGCGATTCTCTTGCCTCAGCCTCCCAGGTAGCTGGGAGTATAGGCATCCGCCACAACACCTGGCTATTTTTGTTATTCTTGTCATTGTTGTTTAGCAGGCTTGGGCCAGGTTCGAACCCACCAGCCTGGGTGCATGTAGCCAGCACCCTAAACACTGAGATACGAGAGCTGAGCCTTTTTTTATTTTTGAGAGAGAGTCTCACTGTGTCAGCCTGGGTAGAGTGCCTTCACTGCAACCTCAAATTTTGGGCTCAAGTGATCCTCCTGCCTCAGCTTCCCCTATATCTGGGAATACAGGCCCCTGCCATCATTCCCAGCTACTTTTAGAGATAAGGTCTTGCTCTTGGCTCAAGCTTGTCTTAAACTTGTGAGCTCAAGCAATCCATTTGCCTCAGCCTCCCAGAGTGCTAGGATTACAGGTGTGAGCCATCACACCTGGCTCAAGTAATTCTTCAGCCTCTCAAGCAACTGGAAATACAAGACACATGCCTCAAAGTCTAGCCAATTTTTCTATTTTTAGTAGAGACCAGGTCTTGCTCTTATTCAGGCTGGTCTCGTACTCCTAAGCTCCGCCTCCCAAAGTGGCACCTGGCCTGTATTTATTTTTAAGAGATGGAGTCTTGCTAGGGTGCCTAGGCTAGTCTCAAACTCCTGACCTTAAGCAATCTTCCTGCCTCAGCTTCCCAAGTAGCTGGGATTACAGATGAAAGTCACCCTGGCTGTCTGGATCACACGTTTCTGATACCTATGCATCTCATATCTTATTGCTGTTATTTCAACATGCAAAACAGTATTAAAAGATGATATATATATATATATATATATATATATATATAAAAAATAGTGTACAATTTTAAAAAAGGTAAACAAGGATGGTGCTGGGATAGGTGGATATCTACATGCAAAAGAATGAGTTGGGCCTCCTCATATACAAAAAATGGGAATGGATGTAAAAAAACATTCTTCGAAGAACATATGCAAATGGAAAACAAACATGAAAAATTGCTCAATATTACTACCTATTAAAGAAGTGCAAATCTAACAGGATACAATAAAAAAAAAAACAAGTGTTGGTGAGAAAATGGTGGACTAATTAAAACCCTCATACACTCCTGGTAGAAACGTAAAATTGGTATAGCCATCTTAGAACATAACCTTGCAGCTAGCTCCTCAAAAGTTTAAACATACCATACGACAAACATGATAAACAAACTATATGATAAAGCAATTTCTTTCTTTTCTTTTCTTTTTTTTTTTTTAAGACAGTCTTACATTGTCACCCCTCAGTAGAATGCTGTGGTATCATAGCTCACAGCAATCTCAAACTCTTGGGCTCATGAGATTCCCTTGCCTCAGCCCTCCTCATACCTGAGGCTACAGGTACCCACCACAATGCCTGGCTTTTTTTTTTTAAGAGACATGGTCTCGCTCTTGCTCAGGTTGGTCTTGAACCCATGAGCTCAGGCAATCCACCTTCCTTGGCTTTCTAAAGTGCTAGGGTTACAGGCGTGAGCCATAGCACCTAACATGATACAGCAATTTCATTCCTAGATATTAAATACAGTAGAACCTCCATAGTGACCCACCTCTCTACATTGACTACCTCAAGTTGACCTATTTTCACAGATCAGTCATGAAACAAATATATGTATCAGTACAGCAGGCCTAATTCCTTATGTTGACACTGTCCATATATTGATCTGTTTGTTACTGTCCTTTGGGTGGTCAACTTACAGAGATTCTACTATATATCTCAAGGAAATGAAATAGGGCAGTGCCTGTGGCTCAAAGGAGTAGGGTGCCCGCCCCATATGTCAGAGGTGGCGGGTTCAAAAAACCCAGCCCTGGCCAAAAACTGTTAAAAAAAAAAAAAAAAAGAAAGAAAGAAATGAAAATACATCCATACAAAAACTTGTACACAACTGTCATTATTCACAAATGCCAGAAAGTGGAAACCCTATCACTTCTCAACCTTTTGGGTAAGATGAAGTATTAAAAGTGGAAACACAAATGTCCATCAATTGATGAAAGGATAAATAAAATGTGGTATATCAATACAATGGAATTATTTTTTGGCAATAAAAGGAATGAAGAGTTAATGTCAATGCATGCTATAACAGCAGCACCTGTGGCTCAAGGAGTAGGGCGCCAGCCCCATATACTGGGGGTGGTGGGGCAACAAGCCTGGCCCCAGCCAAAACTGCAATACATGCTACAATATAAACTTCAGGCAGGATGCAGTAGCCAGAAGAGTTAATGTTAATGAATGCTACAACAGCGGCACCTGTGGCTCAAGGACTAGGGCGCCAGCCCCATATACCAGGGGTGGAGGGCAACAAGCCCGGCCCAAGCCAAAACTGCTATACATGCTACAACATAGATAAACTTCAGGCAGGGCGCAGTGGCTCATGCTTGTAATCCCAGCACATTAAGAGATCAAAGCAGGACCAGGGTAGGCAATATTTTTTCATCTCCAGAAAAAATATAAAAAATTTATAAAGAAAAAATTGCTAGGTATGGTGGCACAAGCCTGTGGTCCCAGCTACTCAAAGGCTAAAGAGGAAAAATCACTTGAGCCTAGATGTTTCAGACTGCAGCAAGCTATGATCACACCACTGCACTCCAGCCTAGGTGATGGAGTGAGACCATGTCTCAAAAAAAACAAAAAACTGGCTCACCAGCCACATATACCAAGGGTGGTGGGTTTGAACCCAGCCTGGGCCAGCTAAACGACAACTACAACAAAAAATAGCCAGACGTTGTGGCAGGTGCCTGTAGTCCCAGCTACATAGGAGGTTGAGGAAAGAGAACAGCTTGAGCTGTCCAAGAGTTTGAGATTGCTGTGAGCTGTGAAACCACGGCAACATAGTGAGACTCTTTCTCAAAAAATTAAATAAATAAATAAAAACAAATAAATAAATAAAACTAAAAAAAGAAAACCCAGATAAACCTTGAAAACATTATGCTAAGGCTAGGAGTGGTGGCTCACTCCTTTGATCCTAGCACTCTAGGAGGCCAAAGTGGGCAGATTTCTTGAGTTCAAGAGTTGAATACCAGCCTGAGCAAGAATGAGACCCCCTGTCTCTAAAAATAGCCGAGTGTTGTAGCAGGAGCCTGTAGTCCCACCTACTTGGGAGGCTGAGGCAAGAGAATCAGTCATACCCAAGAGTTGGAGGTTGCTGTGAGCTGTGACATTACAGCACTCTACATAGGGCGACAGCTTGAGACTCGGTCTCAAAAAAAAGAAAATGAAATGTCCAAAATATGTCTATTTTCTATAGAAACAAAGTAGATTAATAGTTCACTAAGGGGCTATTCCACAGGTAGCAACTGTTCACAGTCACAGGCTGCTCCTTGTTCTATTCTTTCCCCAATTAGCACTCATTATTGTATTTGACTACTCTATAAAATAAAAAAAGGAAAAAAAATAGTTGCCTAGGGATTGGGGGTAGGTAGGAAGGTTGGGGAAAATATGGAGTAGCTGCTAATGAATATATATGAGGTATCTTTTTTTGTTTGTTTTGAGACAAACCCTCAAGCTGTCTCCCTGGGTAGAGTGCGTGGCATCACAGCTCACAGCAACCTCTAACTCCTGGGCTCAAGTGATTCTCCTGCCTCTGCTTCCCAAGTAGCTGGAACTACAGGCGCCTGCCACAACACCCAGGTATTTTTTGGTTGCAGCTGTCATTGTTCTTTAATGGGCTGTGCTGGATTCAAACCCGCCAGCTGGGGTGTATGTGGCTGGCACCTAGCCGCTTGAGCCACAGGCGCCAAGCCAATATATGTGGTTTCTTTTTGGGGTGATAAAAATGTTCTGAAAGTGATGTGATGATGGTTTTACAACTCTGACTATACTAAAACGTATTCAACTATACATTTTAAACGGGCGAATTATATCTCAATAAAGCAATTACTAAGTTAAAAAGAGAGAGAGAGATAAGAAAGGTACTTCTGCCAGGCACAGTGGCTCACAACTGCCATCCCAGCACTCTGGGTCACCGAGGCGGGTGGATTGCCTGAGCTCATAAGTTTCAGACCAGCCTGAGCAAAAGCAAGATCCCATCTCTAAAAATAGCCAGGCATTGTGGAGGGCACCTATTGTCCCAGCTACTCGGGAGGCTGAGGCAAAAGAACTGCTTGAGCCCAAGAGTTTGAGGTTACTGTCAGCTATGATGCCACGGCATTATACCGAGGGTAACAAAGTGAAACTGTCTCAAAAAAAGAAAGATGGTTGTATAAATAGCAAAGGCTCTGAGATCACAGACTTGGACCTTGAATTGACACTATACTTCCTTGGCTGCGATTCCATGAACAAATTATCTAACTTCTAAGCTTTAGTTTTTTCAGTATAGTAAAAAGGAGGAAAATATCTAGTTACCTACAGAATTATAAGCATGAAGTATTATTTAATGACACATAGTAAGTGCTCAAAAAAGTAGGTTTTCTCCCTAATTTCTCTCCACAAAGTAAAACAGTATTTCTTTACACCAAAATGTAGTTTCCAGGCCAACATCATTGTCCAGGCACTTTTTTTTTTTTTTTTTTTTTGAGACAGAGCCTCAAGCTGTTGTCCTGGGTAGAGTGCTATGGCATCATAGCTCACAGCAACCTCAAACTCCTGGGCTCAAGCGAGTCTCCTGTCTCCGCCTCCCAAGTAGCTGGGAAAACAGGCGCCCGCCACAACGCCCGGCTATTTTTTGGTTGCAGCCATCATTGTTGTTTGGCAGGCCCGGGCTGGATTCGAACTCGCCAGCTCAGATGTATGTGGCTGGTGCCTTAGCCGCTTGAGCCACAGGCACCAAGCCTGTCCAGGTACTTTTTAAAAATAAAAATTCTGGTCCATGTCTATAGTCCCAGCACACTGGGAAGCTGAGACAGGAGGATCACTTGAAGCCAAGAGTTCAAGACCAGCTTGAGCCATTGCTGTTTCTACAAAAAAACTCAATAATCATAGGCAGTGGTACACATCTGTAGTCCCAGCTACTCCAGAGGCTAAGGCAGGAGGATCTCTTGAGCTCAGTAGTTTGAAGCTGCACTGATGTATGATGCGACTGTGTATTAGCCTAGACAACTGAGCAACATCTTGTCTCCAAAACAAAGCAAAACAAATACAAATTTTCAAGTCCCACATCATTTTGAATCAGAAACTCTAGAAAGTGGGCCCAGCAATCTGTATTGTAAAAAGTCTTCCAGTGTAAATACATGCTCAAGTTTGAGAACCAGTGCTTTACACTGATGATGTAAACTATGCAAGCAAATTACGTATACAGCAGTTTTGAAGCTTTTTGAGCAAAGCTTGAATTTGGTCAAATAATTATATAGGACCCCAAGTAACTTTTGTTTACATGAGTTATATCTATCAATAGTTAACTATATTAGAAATTAAAACAAGGAAATTTTTAAATAGTAATTCATTTTTAAGAATTACATCAAGCAATCACACGTTAACATGAATAACATGTTCTTATGAAAAATAACTATTGGGCAAAACAAAATAATTCTAAGAACTTCACTGTTTCAACATTTTTGGAATTCTCTTTAATAGCTAACTTAATTGAAAATAGCTGGAACGCCGGGTGCAGTGGCTCATACCTGTAATCCTAGCACTCTGGCAGGCCAAGGCGGGCAGATTATTTGAGCTCAGAAATTCCAGACCAGCATGAGCAGAAGCAGACCCTGTCTTTAAAAAATAGCCGGGCATTCTGGCGGGTGCCTGTAGTCCCAGCTACTTGGGAGGCTCAAAAAAAAACCAAACCTGGAGGCAGCGCCCCTAGCCCAGTGAGTAGGCCTCCAGCCACATACACTGAGGCTGGCCGGTTAGAGCCTGGCCCAGGCCTGCTAAACAACAATGACAACTGCAACTAAAAAATAGCCAGGCCAGTGTATGATGCCCCATGATCACATTAATATACACGGCTATGATTTAATTAAAAAAAAGAAAAAAAAAAAAAAATAGACTGGCGTTGAGGCGGGCACCTGTAGTCCCAGTTACTTGGGAGGCTAAGGCAAGAGAATCGCTTAAGCCCAAGAGTTTGAGGTTGCTGTAAGCTGTGACACCACCGCATTCTACCCAAGGCTACATTGTGAGTCTCTTGTCTCAGACAAATAAAGCTGGAATCTCATATTTGCTTCTGCATCCAATCAGTTGTGCTATCTATCACACATGACATATGGTCTCTACAAAACTCCAGCATACAGTATTGAAAGAATGAAAGTGGGGTGGCACCTGTGGCTCCAAGGAGTGGGGCCCTGGCCCCAGATACAGGAGGTGGTGGGTTCAAACCCGGCCCCAGCCAAAAAAAAAAAAAAAAAAAAAAAAAAAAAAAGAATGAAAGTGAAAAAGGTAGGCCAGGTGTGGTGGCTCACACCTCATAATCCCAACACTCTGGGAGGCCAAGGCAGATGAACTGCTTTAGCTCAGGAGTTTGAGACTAACTAGCCTGACCAAGAGTGAGAACCCTGTCTCTACTAAAAACAGAAAAACTGGCCAGCTTGGTGGCTCATGCCTGTAATCCTAGCAGTCTGCGAAGCCGAGGCAAGTGGTCTGCTTGAGCTCAGGACTTCTAGGCTAGCCTGAGCAAGAGCAAGACCCTGTCTCTAAAATAGCTGGAGGCTGGGCACAATGACTCACACCGAGGCAAGAGGATTACTTGAGCCCAAGAGTCTGATGTTATTGTAAGCTATAATGCCACAGCACTCTACCCAGGGTGACGGTGAGACTCTTGTCTAAAAAAAAAGGAAAAAGAAAAAAGGCAAAAGACAGCAATTCACCAACACATGCCTAAACCCGAGTGGCAATATGTTTGTCTGAATACTCTTCAAATAACTGAAAAGCAACTGGAGCCCTATAAGAATGAAATTAATGAGTAGGAAGAGGATGAAAGGAAGAGGGAATTAGTATTTACTGAAGATTTAGCATATGCTAGGCAACAGGCTCAAGACTTACAAAGTACATTTTATGTAATCCTCAAAGTTTAACTACAATGTAAATCCTTTTACATTCTTTCATTTCATAGGTAACAAAGTAGACTTAAAGTGATTAAGTCACTTGCCTAATAGGACACATCTCAAGTTGCAGAGGCAATCTTTGAACTCCTTTGTCTAAGTGAGTGATTTTCATGCGGCACACTGTTGTGTCATGGGAGAATCTTAGGTGTGCCACAAACATTTTTAAAGATCATAAATTATATTAATTTTGAAAGAAGTTCAAAGCACAGTATGTAGATTCTTTCTTTTACTCTTTTTTTGGATCAATATAATTTAAGTGTGCCACAGAACTTTTAACTACAAGTTCAAATATGCCGTGAGATAAAAAAGGCTGAAAAACACTGCTCTAGTAGATGTGATGCTCCTGCTAACCAATATCTTGACAGCAAATAAAGTATATTCAACAGGCTAAGCCTCAATATTTCCCTTTTACCTGAACCTGCTGTGGCTGCTGAACCTGGATCTGCTGTTCTTGCTGTGTTTGTGGCTGAACACTGGTGGTGACTGGACAGGCAAGTTCAAGCAAAGACCCAGCCACTTCAGTGCTGTCTGTATAAATGCAGTTCCCACTCTGTTGGTACACCATGGTAGTAGTGGCTGTCTGCTGGAACTCCTGAAGGGCTTCTGGCCCCTTAGAGGCCAATGAGTCCAGAAATTCCTTCATTCTATGCTGCGGGACAGACCGTGCCCTCACTCGGATATACTCTTCAAAGGAGATGGTGTTCTCCAGAGAATTATTCATATTGCAGAGTCCTTAGGGTACCTAGAAATAAATGGACAGAAGTCAAAATCATGCTACTGTTTTTACAACATGACATGCATAGAAACCAACACCCTTGCATCAGACTGGAATATTCAGGACAGGTATATACAACCAGAATCCAAATGTTTTATTAATTACCTTAATTTTTCAGCTAATGGTATTTTAAAATTATTCCCATTAACACTTATTAAATCAAACTGTATCATACTGAAAACAAAAAACAAAAACATGCTTCACAGGATTGGATGTAACAGGATGAAAATATAATCCCCACCTAGCTCTATGCCAATCCCACCTTCTCTGTAGAATCAAGCACTAGACATTCAATGTCACATGCAAAACTGCTCTGTGACCATCACAGAAAGTACTACCTAACAAAGAGAAGGAATTCCTACTGACACATTCTATTTCCACTACCAAGTATGTGCTCCAGTGAGTGAGACACAGGTATACCACCTACCTGTGGCAAAACTCCCATCAGAAATGCCAAAAATCCCATTCTGCCATATATTACTCACATTCTTTTGCAGTACAGCCTACTGGTTAAGAGCATGGACTGTGGAACCAGATTATCTGAGTTCAAATCCCAACTCCATTCCACCTCTTCTTAGCTATGTAACTCTGTACAAGTCAGTTAACCTTTGTTTTCTTGTCCAAACAGAGGTGTTCAACATAGGAACTAGGCCTTCTATACTAATACTTAGATATGGTGCATGACTGGTCTATGAAAATTATGTCAACTTAAGGAGGTAGTCAAGGTAGAAAAGTGGCCAAGAATGGAGATTCTACTGTACTGTTAAAATAATATAGAGGAGGCTGGCTACAGTGGCTCATGCCTATAATCTTAGCACTCTGGAAGGCAAGTGGATAGCTTGAGTTCATGAGTTCAAGATCACCCTGAGGAAAAGTGAGATGCCGTCTCTACTAAAAATAGAAAAACTGAGGCAAAAGGATCACTTGAGCCCAAGAGTTGGAGGCTGCTGTGAGCTATAATGCCACAGTACTCTACCCAGGGTGACCGCTGGAGACTCCGTCTCTAAAAAATAAATAGGCTCCGCACCTGTAGCTCAGCGGCTAAGGTGCCAGCCACATACACCAGGGCTGGCAGGTTTGAACCCAGCCTGGGCCTGCCAAACAACGACAAGTACAACAAAACAGCTGGGCGTTGTGCCGGGCGCCTGTAGTCCCAGCTACTTGGGAGGCTGGGGCAAGAGAATCGCTTAAGTCCAAGAGTATGAGGTTGCTGTGAGCTATAACGCCATCACACCCTACCAAGGGTGACACAGTGAGACACTGTATCAAAAAATAATAAAATTAATAAAATTAAAATAAATTAATTAAATAATAATAATTTAGAGGGAAAGTTGAAAATGCCTTAAATTTAGGTCATCACTAAATTTCAGAAATCACATACTGCAACTTTTCCACCAACTTTTTCTTAAGAATTAATCTGCAGGGCCAGAAGCAGTAGCTCACACCTGTAATCTTAGCACTCTGGGAGACCAAGGCGGGAGAATTCCTTGTGTTCAGGAGTTTGAGAGCAAGAGAAAAATTAGGGGGGTGGGGGTGGGGGAGGTGGCGTCTGTACCTCAGTGGGTAGGGTGCTGGTCACATACACCAAGGCTGGTGGGTTCAAACCCGGCCTGGGCCAGCTAAAAACAATGACAACTGCAATTAAACAAAAAAAAAAAAAAAAAAAAAAAAGCTGGGCATTGTGGCTGGCACCTGTAAGTCCTAGCTACTTGGGAGGCTGAGGAAAGAAAATCGCTTGAGCCCAAGAATTTGAGGTTGCTGTGAGCTGTGATGCCACAGCACTCTACCAAAGGCAACAAAGTGAGACTCTGTCTCAAAAAAAAAAAAAAAAAAAAATGCACAGAACAGCTAGTATAGGTCAAAGGGAATGAAGAAGGCACAAAGTGAAAGTGGAGCTCTTGCTAAGCTGCTGCTGATAGCCTCTTTTCTTCTGAAAGTTAATATTCTTCCCTCTTTCCTACATCTCTTTAACTATCTCTCTTTTCCCAGCTCTCCCTTTCTAGCTGCTAGAGGCTTTCAGTTATCTTTTCTTAGAGTAGGAAATTCAGTCTAGGGCAGCACCTCTGGCTAAAAGGAGTAGGGCGCCGGCCCCATACGCTGGAGATGGAGGGTTCAAACCCAGCCCCGGCCAGAAACTGAAAAAAATACATACTTTTTTTAAGTCTATAAACCAGACTTTAAAATTATCAGCTGGGTGTGGTGGCATGTGCCTGTTATTCCAGCTACTCTAGTGGGTGACGGCCAGAGAATGGCTTAAGCTGAAGAGTTAAGAGGCCACCCTGAATATAGAAAGACCTCTGTCTCTAAAAAAAATAAATACTATGAAAAATAAAAATTATGATATCTGTGAAACATCCCTGGTACATACAAGGACAGCATCAAGACCAAACACACTGTCCTTTGTTACAGATTCAGAGAAGACTTGCTGTGGGTGACCCATGACTACTACTTGAACATAAAGTATCAAAGGTTCTCTTTATATTAATGTCACAGAATAGCTGGAATTTCCTTAAGACATCTCTTATAATAAAGACCCTATAACATTACAAAGTTTTTTTGTTTTTTTATGGAGACAAGAGTCTCACTTTATCGCCTTCAGTAGAGTACCATAGGATCACAGCTACAGCAACCTCGAAATCCTGGGCTTAGGTGACTCTTGCCTCAGACTCTCAAATAACTGGGACTACAGGAACCCACCAGAATGCCCAGATATTTTTTTGTTGCAGTTTGGCCGGGGCCAGGTTCAAACCCGCCACCCTTGGTACATGGGGCCAACGCCCTACCCACTGAGCCACAGGAGCCGTCCTACAAAGTTTTTGATATGTGACTTTTTCAAACTCCTAAACCCAAGTGATCTTCCTGCCTCAGCCTCCTAAGTAGTGGGACTACAGGTATGAGCCACCACACCCAGACATAAATAATTTTTTAAAATATTTTAAAAAATTAAAAAGAGAGTGAATCCAGCTGGCCACTTCTGGGTCCTGTCCACTCTGGGCATGACTACTGGGTCTCCACCTTGTTAAAAAAAAAAAAAAAAAAAAAAAAATTGGCTCAGCACCTGTGGCTCAAGAGGCTAAGGCGCCAGCCACATACACCTGAGCTGGAGGGTTCGAATCCAGCCCAGGCCCGCCAAACAACAATGACAGCTACAACCAAAAAATAGCCAGGCATTGTGGCGGGTGCCTAAAGTCCCAGTTACTTGGGAGGCGGAGACAGGAGAATCGCTTGTGCCCATAAGTTGGAGGTTGCTGTGAGCTGTGATGCCACAGCACTCTACCTAAGGTGACAGCTTGAGGCTCTGTCTCAAAAAATAAAATAAAATTAGGGCGGCACTTGTGGCTAAAAGGAGTAGGGTACCAGCCCCATATGCTGGAGGTGGTGGGTTCAAACCCAGCCTCAGCTAAAAACTGCAAAAAAAAAAAAAAAAATTAAATTAAAAACAGCATTTGTCAATTGGAATGTTCAAGTCCTACAATGTATTTTCTTCAACAATTAGTTGCATTTACATAAAATATTGAAACTCCTTGAATTTTCAAGATTGCTTGTACAAAGCCTTTTTTTTTTTTTTTTTTTTTTTGAGACAGAGTCTTGCTTTGTTGCCCTCCATAAGTCTGCCGTGATATAACAATTCACAGCAACTTCAAACTCTTGGGCTCAAATGATCCTCTTCCCTCAGCCTTCCAGAATGCTAGGATTATAGACAGAGCCACTGAACCCAGCTACGAAGAAATTTTTTAAGTTAAAGTAACGTAGGGGTCGGGCACAGTGGCTCACGCCTCTAATCCCAGCATTCTGAGAGGCCGAGGTGAGGTGGGTGAATTGCCTGAGCTCACAGGTTCGAGACCTGAGCTCACAGGTTCAAGTTCACAGGATTGAGCCAGAGCAAGATCTCATCTCTAAAAAACAGCTGGGTGTTGGCTCGACACCTGTGACTCAAGTGGCTAAGGCGCCAGCCACATACACCTGAGCTGGCAGGTTCAAATCCAGCCCGGGCCGGCCAAACAACAATAATGGCTGCAACTAAAAAATGGCCAGGCATTGTGGCGAGCACCAGTCAGTGGTCCCAGCTACTTGGGAGGCAAAGGCACGAGAATTGCCTGAGCCCAGGAGTTGAAGGGTGCTGTGAGGTATGATGCCACGGCACTCTACCCAGGGCAACAGCTTGAGGCTCTGTCTCAAAAAAAAAAAAAAAAAAATAGAAAGAAAGAAAGAATTCCAAAAACAGCCGGGCATTGTGGTGGATGCTAGTAGTCCCAGCTACTTGAGAGGCTGAGGCAAGAGAAGAATCACTTGAGCCCGAGAGTTTGAGGTTGCTGTGGGCTATGATGACACTGCACTCTACTGAGAAAGAGAAAGTGAGACTTTGTCTCAAAAAAAATAAAAAAGAAATAAAAAATAGGCTCGGCACCTGTAGCTCAGCGACTAGGGTGCCAGCTACATACACTGGGGCTGGCAGCTCAAACCCAAACAATAATGATAACTACAAGAACACAAAATAGCGGGGCGCTGTGGCGGGCGCCTGTAGTCCCAGCTAGTGGGAGGCTGAGGCAAGAGAATCGCTTAAGCCCAAGTGTTTGAGGTTGCTATGAGCAACCACTCTACTGAGGGTGACAAAGTGAGTCTCAAAAAAAAAAAAAAACAGGGTCCAAAAAACCCCACTATGGTACTCATAGAGAGCAGGATGGTAAACAAGCATTTGCTTCAAAACACTCTAAGTATAGCTGCTTTGCAAAATAATATAAACAAACCGGTACTCTTATAAAAACACCCAGGAGGTATTTTTCTGGTATGCTTAAAACTGATCTCTGCTATCCTCTATAAATTCTCCTGGAATTACATAGTACCTGACAGATAGCAGTTCTTTAATGCATGAGTTATTTTTATTATTCTACCACTAGAATACAAGATGGCACCATGAACAAAGGTTATTCTAAATCAACAATCTATTAGGTCTGTTTGCTAATTTTTCTTTTTTCCATTTAAGTACTAAGGGAAGATCCAAGTACTGTTCTTACTGGAATCACCCCTTCTAACATAAAGCAGTCTCTCATCTCTGATACTTTTTCTGACCTCCTTATATAGCTCTGTAGAGTGGGTTTTGAATATTGATGAACTAAGAGAAGATAGTGTGAGCTGCCTCAGAGCTTTGCCTCTTTCCCTGAGCTTTGAGAGCTTCTTAACACATCTTCTCTTACAATGGATCCTCACAGTTTAAGTTTGGTTTGAAGAACATATTCATATGGGGGAAAAAAAAATCAATTTCCATCTTAAGGAGTTCCGGTTGTATTTCTGCTCATTAACATAAGGCATCATTTCAAAGAAGCAAAATGGAAGATGTATTTCTATTGTCAAAGATACTAGCCCACTACAGGGTTTGTGACAGAAATGATCTCACTGGGTCATTCATCTGCCCCAAAGCTTTTACACAAGTCCCTGATTTAGAAGCATTTTCATCATGGTTCAAAATGGTTCTATTTTTTTTTATTTCTCTCTCGCTCCCCCCCCCCCCTTTTTTGGACAAAGTCTCACTATGTCACCCTCAGTAGAGTACCGTGGTGTCACAGCTCACAGCAACCTCCAACTCCTGGGCTTAAGCGATTCTCCTCCCTTAGTCTCCCAAGCAGCCGGGACTACTGGTGCCTGCCACAGCGCCCAGCTATCTTTTGGTTGCAGTTGTCGTCGTTTGGCAGGCTGGGGCTGGGCTCGAACCTGCCAGCTCGAGTATATGTGGCTGGCGCCCCAGCTGCTGAGCTATAAGCGCCGAGCCTCTCTCACTTTCTTCTGCCCAGACTAGAATGCTATAGCATCAGCCTAGCTCACAGCAACCTCAAACTCTTGGGCTCAAAGGATCCTCTTGCCTCTGTCAACCTTCTGGGTAGCTGGGACTACCGGCACACGCCACAACACCAGGCTAGTTTTTATATTTTTAGTAGAGAGGGGGGGTCTCACTCTTGCTCAGACTGGTCTCAAACTTGTAAGTTCAACCAATCCACCCTTCTCAGCCTCCAAAAGTGCTAGGATTACATGTATGAGCCGGTGCCCAGCTAGTTCTATTTTTGGACAATATGCACTTTCAACCGGAATTTAAAATTCCTATTAACTACTAAATATTGGGTGGCTCCTGTGGCTCAAAGGAGTAGGCGCCGGCCCCATATACCAGAGGTGGTAGGTTCAAACCCGGCTCAGCCCAAAAACTGGGAAAAAAAAAAAAAAAAACTACTAAATACTGATGAGTTGCAAAGCAGCACAATCACTTACATTACCTAATGAAGTTAAAAATATCCATTCCATAAAATCCAATAATTCTATCTCTTGGCATATATAACATATACAGGGTACTTAAACAAACATATTCAAAACATACTGTTAATAGCTCCAAACTGGAAGCAGCTTAGATAATTATCAATAGTGGAATGAATAGGGTTGGATATGGTGGCTCACGCCTGTAATCCTAGCACTTTGGGAAGCTGAGGTGGATGGATTGCCTGAACTCAGGAGTTCGAGACCAGCCCTAGCCCAAACGAGACCCCCGTCTCTAAAAATAGCTGGGCGTTGTGACAGGTGTCTGTAGTCCCATCTACTTGGGAGGCTGAAGGAAAAGAATCACTTGAGTCCAAGAGTTTGAGGTTGCTGGGAGCTATGACACCATAGCACTCTATTGAGGGTAACAAATTGAGACTCAAAAAACAAATTGAGTCTCAAAAATAAATAAATGTTTAAAAAATAGGGGAACGAATAAATCATTATGCTATATTCATACAACAGAATTCTATATAGAAATAGGGATGGACAGCTACAAACAATGTGGACACATTTCAGAAACAATGCTAAAAGTAGTAAGAGAAAATAACAAGATTCCATTTAAATAAAATTCAAAAGCTTAACAATGGCTTGGTGCCACTAAGACACCAGCCACATACACCAGAGCTGATGGGTTTGAATCCAGCCCGGGCCTGCCAAGTAACAGTGACAACTACAACCAAAAAATGGCTGGGTGTTGTGGCAGACACCTATAATTATAGCTACTTGGGAGGGTGAGGCAGGAGAATCGCCTGAGCCCAGGAGTTGGAGGTTGCTGTGAGCTGTGATGACATAGCCCTCTACTCAGGGAGACAGTGTGAGGCTCTGTCTCAAAAAATAAAAAATAAAAAAATAACAAAACTACACTGTCGAAGGATACAAAGATGGTAAATGTAAAAAGAAAAAAAATGTGATTATCACAGATGTCAGAGTAGTAGTCATCTCTAGGGGTTGAGAAGCTGCTAACTAGGAAGGGACCCATAAAAGATTCAGGGATGCTAGAATTGTTTTTTCTTTTAGAAGTAAGTTACACCAGAATTCACTTAATAATTTTTCATGAAAGTGTATAAAGATCACCTATTTTTATATAAACAGCTATTTCACGAATTTAATAAAACGGGGAAAAAAAGATCAGCTTTTTGACATGGTCCACCAGCTCTACCCATAGTTTTGCAATGACCTAAAGAGTGAAAGACTAAGAACATTCCTTTCCCCCTTTCAACAAAGCAAGAGATTACTCATTTCTTCATACAGCTACTTCAGTTTAATAATAGAAATTACAATCTGATATAATTAAAGAAAGGAAGCATCTAAGTCAGCGGTTCTCAACCTGTGGGTCTCTACCCATAGGAACTGTATTATGAGGCTGCGACATCAGGAAGGTTGAGAACCACTGATCTAAGTGAAGCTTGGGGAAAACCTAAAACATTTGGAACAAAATACAGAGCAACAAAACAAAGAAAAAGAACAGCTATTTATATAACACCTCATTCTGATGTTAACTCAGAAATAAAAGACCTTCCCAGATAAAAGGTGACTATTGAAAAAGCAGACACACACATCAAGTACAAACCACAAGTGATTAACAGAAAGCATGCAAGATTAAAGAAAGCTATCTTTGATTCTGAAGCTGCCATAAAGGACAGCCACACCCAGAGCTCTTGACTTTGGTCATTTTTCTGAAGCAAATGGAATCTACAAGAAAATCCAACCACTATTTGGTCTTTTGTTTGAAATAGCAACATAAGCTGGAAAGGGGATGTGGAAGTGCAGAGGTTCATGGAGAGGTGCAAACAATTCATAACAGAAGACTAGGACAATTTTAGTTGATAAACTTAAGGAAACATTATTTACAAACACAAACTTGAAAGGAAGATCTCAAACTTAACAGTCAAAAACAAAGATAATCCAGAACAAGTAGACTTAAAAGGTATATTAAAATTATAAGTGTATTCTAGATAACTTGACTGTTTCTCTTTGAACCATTAAATTCTTGGAAAAGCTGATACCTTGTCATGCTATGATCTGCAAGTTGCACTGACTTACATTTTAAGAGGAGAAAACTATCCAAGCAGGCTCGGCGCCTGTAACTCAATGGATAGAGAGCCAGTCACATACACCGGAGCTGGTGGGTTTGAACCCAGCCCGGGGCCTGCTAAACAGACAATTACAACAACAAAAATAGCCAGGCATTGTGACAGGTGCCTGTAGTCCCAGCTACTTGGGAGGCTGAGGCAAGAGAATAGCTCAAGCCCAAGAGTCTGAGGTTGCTGTGAGCTGCGACACCACAGCACTCTACTGAGGATGACATAGTGAGACCGTCTCAAAAAAATAAAAATAAAAAAACTGTCCAAGCAGCAAACTGTGGCTGGATTCAAAGATGCAATCTCCCCATCTTTTATAGCACCTAAAAGTCTCTGGCAGACAGCATAAAAAATGAGTGACAAGATTTGTGAGGTTTCAACATACCAGAAAAATCTGTGCACATGTACTGCTAGCATATGAACAATTTTAACTCACCAGTCACCATGTTGCATGTATTTCTGCTGCTTGTCCTGAGTTCTCAAGACTTCTAACATTCTGAAGAAGATAGAACAAGAAAGTTCTTTCCATCCTGAACCTCAATTTTTAAATTTTAACTTTGTTCTTAAAAAACACACATTAGAAAGAACTATCCCATCATTATTCAATTTAATTGCTAACTTTACTTCCTCTTAGCTTCCTTTTCCTTAAACTTAGTGAAGCAAGACTGGAAAACATAAATTAGCATGTTTTATCTTAGAAAAAAGAGGTACAAATTTCTCTAGGGCAAACCTAGAATTCCCCTTAGCATCAGAACACAGTGCTGGTGTGAAAAAGAGATTAAAAGGACTGAAATCGTAAATCAAAACTGACCTTTACAGGGATACATGAATTATCTGCTAGAGAACTGTGGAACTGAAAAAAAAAAAAGCACTGACTCTCAGGTTGTTCAATTTTGTTCTAGGCAACTTTTTGGCTGAGGCAACAGCAGGCCCTTAATACAACAGACTAAAGTAAGACCCTCTCACTCATGCAGAAGACAAAGCTGCATTTAAGGATTTAAAGTGGCATTTTAGAGCTCAGAGAATTGCAAATCTTCCACAAAAGACGAGTCCCTTCCGGAGTGCACAGATGTGATGTGTATGAATAGCGCTTATAGAACAATTAGTTTATAATGAAAAGAAAGCAGGTACTACTTAAGGACCTTCTGATGTTAACCTTCCCTCCCCGGCACAAACCACCAAACCGAGGTGAGGAAACCTGAGGGGGTTCGCTGCCCTCTCAAGCAAAAAGGGTTTCTGAAGCAGGGAAGCACCCCCACCCCAAGCACCCACCCTGCACTTGGGCCTCAATTAACCGCATTCTTCAAGAACAGGGAATCTCGCCCGCCTCGCAGAGAAGCGGAGCTACAAACTAGACACCAAAGCCAGTTGGTTTCTCCCCAGGCCTAGGCCACAGACGCCCAGAGACGTAACCAGAGCAGGAAAGGCCCAGCCCGCAACCTTCCCCGCGCAGCAAGAAGCTCGCCCTCAGCTCAACAGAGGCGCTTGCGCGCTCTCGAAGAGGCACTACCGCCACCCAACAGCAGGGCGCGCGCCCCAACACTGGGGGTCTTAGCGGGCGCGCGCCCCGGAAAGCCACTCTTGCCCACGGGCCACAACTCCAAAAGCCGAAATATCCGGGCCAGGAACGCGCACGTCGGCGGCCACGCGCACCGGGAAGGCCGCACAGCGCGCGCGCGCCCGCCGGCGCATAAAAACAGGTTCGGTCGCGCGCCCGCCCTAGCGCGCGCTCCTGCGCCGCGCCCACCTAAATCCCTGACCAACCCCTCCCCCACCCGCAGGGCAGGGGCTCGCGAGCCCAGGGACGTTCTCGGCTCCGGAGGCGCTGGAGGTCCCTTGGGCCCAGCGGCAGCGGCTCGCCCACCCCCGCCCGTCGTTGTGTGGGGTAGGCCAACTAGCCCAGGCCCACAGACTCGCCGCATCCCCACCTCTACCCGGAGCCCTCACCCGGCGACGTCACCGCCGCCGCCGACTCTGCTCTACCCGCTGGCCCCGCCGCACCACCCGGGACCCTGGTTCTGCCGTCGCCGCTCTAACACCGACAGGATTTTCTCCTCACAGCTCCCTGGGCGCCATCTTACATTCAACCCTCACAGCCAATGGGTGCCGAATACCTCTCTCGCGAGAATTGGTGCGTCGGATCCCGCGAGATTTGGGGCTGCCTCCTGACCAGACTTAAAGTGAACGTTTCGGGCAGCCAGGGAGGTAGGCCGCGCCTACTGTTGCTACATACAAGTGGAGCCCCGGGTGTGGGGTAGTTCGCCCCTCCCACAGACGCCCTTATTTGCGGGGCGGAGCCAGGGCTGGGGCTGGACCTAGAGGTGGAGTTCGAAGTTTGTTCGGTGGACCCACCTTCCGCCGTCGCCTCAGCTGCATTTGGTGGAGCAGCTCCACGCGGGGTGGGGCCCTACCCGGAACGGCCTCTCACTTAAGGTGGGCCCCACAAACCTCTGACCCAGGCCTTGAGTTTCCAGCCGTGTGCCACTTGGGAAGCCCCTGAATCGGTCCCCTTTTGGAGGACACAGTGTCTGGGACCTCCCCCACCATTTGCTGCCATCTGATTTCAGCCTTCCTCAGTCAGGTCCACCTTAAAGCGGGCCTCGGGTGGCCTTGTGTTTGTATACAGGGAAAATGTGGAAGGCATTAAAGCTGCAGGCACACGCAGGCCTCAAGCCACCCCAGAGGGCGACTAGCCTTCAGTAGACACTCATTGCCTCCAGTCTTTCGCACTTGTTTCTGGCGAACTCTTCAATCTTTTGGGATAACTTTCAGAAGTCACGCCTAAAGATAGTCTGCTGAAAGCCAGGCTGGGTCAGTAACCTCTTCTGACCTTGCACAGGTCCAAGGTAGACCTTTCCCACACTGTGCTTGGTCTCCCACCGCTAGATAATGAACTCGGAAGGCTATCACAGCATGTATGCCTCATCTCACTGTGCTGGACGCACAGTGAACACCCAATAATTATTTACTGAATGGTTGGACTGGGAGCCAAGCCTCTTTATCTTTCCACAGGCAGACATAAACCTACTAGATCCCTCCCGCACCAGAAGTCATGGAGTGGAACCTCAGGGCCCTCATTCCCTTAAACCAGGTGCAGAGGACAATAACCCCAGCCAGGCCTCCACTCTTCCCCAGTGGTTTCAAAGCTGTCAGTGTCACTCTTTCCTGGAGAAGCCCATTCTCACAGAACATGCACAAGGCACATGCCTCCCCCACCCCCTACACACACAGCAAGTCTCCAGGGCCCTCAGATGGTAAAAAGGCAGACAGCATAGCCTCCAGGGGAATTTGACATGGAGTTTATTGACATGGAGTTTGGGGTGGTGAGGATACCTCCACCTCCAGGAGGTGGAGAATAGGTCCACACTGCTTCCAGCTCACACCTTCCCAGGGTCTTCCTTCAGTGATACAGTTCGGTTGAAGACAAGCTAGAGGAGAGAAGGAGAAAAATGTCTAGGGACCCAGATCCCCCCTCATCCCTTGAGCTGAGGGGATTACCAAGGGTCAGGAGACCCAGGTTCTCAGTAACTTTGTGACTTTGAGTAAGGGATTAGATGGCTCTAGGCCAGAATTTTATATGGATTACAACAACCACTATGCCTACCCCCTACTTTGAGGATTAAGAAAGTCAGGGTGGATACAAAATTTTGTACATGGACTTCAGAGTCAGTTTCCTCACCAGTAGAACATGAATGCCAACCCCTCAGGTGGTGACAATTAACTAAGGAAATATAGGCAGAGCACTTGGCCCGGCAAATGGTGGCCACCATAGCTGTTGCAGAAAGGGTAAAGTCAAGCACCTGTCCCTGACAGCTGTCTGGATCCACGGAGAAGTACCCAAGACGCTCAAACTGAAACTTGTTGAAGGGTTTTGCCAAGGCGACAGAACGGTCCACTAACGCTGCCTCTACCACTTGCAGTGATGCCTGCAAGCAGGGAACTCAAGACAGTCATGCAGCCAGGGAAGCCTACCACCCTTACTCTAAACCCCATAAGCCTACCGGGTTCAGGTCACTTAAGAATCCACCAGGCACCTCAACAGGATCTTCAGGGTTCTTGTGCCGGAATCTACAGCCAGAGTGAAAGTTAAGACCCCCAGCTGCATAGCCACAGCAGGTAATGCCCATCTTTTTTTTTTTTTCCTGTTTAACTATATCTTAAACTTTATTCTTCTGAAAAATTATAAAGTGAGACATGTTTACATGACGGTTCACAAAATAGAATTTTACATGAATATCAAAGACAATAATTTTTTAAGAGTTATATAAAAATGAACAAAATACTTAGTAAAAAATGCAGGTTCTAGGCTGGATGTGGTGGCTTACGCCTGTAATCCCAGCAACTTGGGAGACCAAGGTGAGAGCATCGCTTGAGGCCAGGAGTTCAAGACTGTGCTGGGCAACATAGCAAGACCTCCTCTCTGTGATAGTTGTTTATTTGGGTCTTATCAATTCCTTCAGGTTGTATCTGGACGTGTTGCAAGTAATTCATATATCCACAAAGCTCTTTTGGGCAGTGCCTGTGGCTCAAAGGAGTAGGGCGCTGGCCCCATATGCCGGAGGTGGTGGGCTCAAACCCAACCCCAGCCAAAAACTTTTTTAAAGACAGGAATTATGGATGGTCCTCCATTCTTCTCCGGACTTAAGGAAGGAAGTCCCACTGTTTGTTGCAAACAAAATTCCTTTAAAAATGCTGGGTTAATACTTGCATCTCTGCTGATATTATTTGTTATACAAAGGACTGATTAGGTTTATTTCTGCATTTCTTTAATAGGGCGTGGAAAGCATTTACATCGTAAGTCAGGTAGCCAAGAGCGCAGGAATAAGCTGTGTGAACCTCTGACCTTCTGTTTTCACCTCTTCCCAACAGAGTACAGTCCCATCTTTTTTTTTTTGCAGTTTTTGGCCAGGGCTGGGTTTGAACCCACCACCTCCAGTATATGGGGCTGGCACCCTACCCCTTTGAGCCATAGGCACCGCCCAGTAATGTCCATCTTATACCTGCCTCACCCCTGCTCTGTTCACTTACAATCGCTCATAGAGGCGAATCTCACATGTCAGAGGCTGTGACACCCAGTGAATAAAGGCCTTGGGCTTCTCTCCAGCATCTACTCGTCTACAGGTCACCTCTAGATTCTCTACACAACCACTGGGACCCTAGAAGTAGAGGGAAAAGATCAGCAATCAGACCTGGGAACCACTACAAGCACCACAGGCTACACTCAAATCCTGGCCCCAGCAGGTACTGTAGTAGGAAGACTGCAGCTGGCTCTTACCTTGACAACATGCTGCAGCTCTATGACATAGCCTGTATGCCTCAGACCCACAGGCTGGCCCCAAGCCAGGCGCTTAAAGCCTGGTTCTGGCTCCTAGAGGTAAGGGATGAGGTAGACATAAGAGTCTACAAGGGTGAAATGAGTAGGGCTCTCCCCCCACCTCCTTGTCTGGCAGGAGTTGGTTCATCTGAAGCAGGAACTAGATGGATTGACAAGATAAAAGGATTCTGGAACCAGACTCAACAGCAAATAAGACTTCCACCCCTTATTTACCTCCTTGAAGTCAGTCCTCTCAATGAAGACAATAGGTGCAAAGGGAACCTGATGGAAGCCTTTGGTCTCATCAGCTGGAAAGTTGGGCACCTGAATATCTAAGAACTATAGCAGGAGACAGGTACCTGAGTCATACTAGGCACTGGGAGGACCCACCCATGCCCAAGTATACCCCACAACCCCACACACACATTGAGGCTAGCCTACCTGAGCAGCGGGAAAATTGGTAATGATGACCTGTAATGCCTCCAATACAGCCATGGCCCGTGGAGCTGTGTCATTCAGCACATCACGCACACAGGCTTCTAGAAGATGTGGCTCCATTGTGGTCTGTGCCACTGTCACTCCCACCTAGCAAGCAAATTCAGTTATCAGTCATGGCCGAACCACAAACTGCTGTACTCGCCCCCCATCTGCCCACCTAACCCACAGGGCTATACCCGAGCACAGAAGTTGTTGATGGCTTCGGGGGGAAAGCCCCTCCTTCGCAGGGCCGTAAGCGTAAACAGCCGTGGGTCATCCCAGTCCCTGCGGATAAGGAGGTGTAAAATGGCATTTGACAGCACATGCCACTAGTACCACTATAATGAGCCAAATAGCCACACCTACCGCACAGCACCAGCAGCTACAAGCTGGAGAATCTTCCTCTTAGACACAACAGCATAATGCAGGTTGAGGCGGCCGTACTCCCACTGCACAGGGCAATAGATGTCTAGAACATTGCACAGCCAGAAGTAGGAAGAGCGTCTGGGGTGAAAAAGTAGGGTTAGGAAAGGCAACTACCACAGGAAGGGATATTGGAATTCTACTACCCTATTACCCTATAGGCCCAAGTTCTCTCACCGGGCCTGGAATTCCTTGGTGCACAGTGAGTGGGTGATGTGCTCAATGGAGTCACAGAGGCAGTGTGTGTAGTCATAGGTAGGGTAGATGCACCTGCAGGACATAAACAGTGAGTCCTACCATCTAGCCACATTCTGCCCAGCCCATGGCCCACTACCCTGTTCTACAGCATTGCTACCCTACCCCTTGCCCACTCTCACCACTTGTCCCCAGTACGGTGGTGTGGTGTATATTTGATTCGATAGGCCACAGGGTCCATCTTCCCATCCTCCATCACCAGTTTCATCCGCAGTGTTGCCTCACCCTCTGAAAACTTGCCCTTGCGCATTGCCTGAGGGGAGCAAGGGTTCAGGCTGCGTCTAAGTACACAGGTATCTCATCCTCACCATCTTGGCCCACCCAAACTCAGCTGCTCCTCCAGGTCTGCACCTCAAAGAGCAGCAATGACTCCTCCATGGGTCGGTCCCTCCAGGGTGAGGGCAGAGGGTTGTGGCCTTTCAGCTCCTCTACTTGCTGGTGGCATACATAAGCCTGACCCCTGTGGGGAAGTGGTGTCAATGATCGGCACAGCTGTGACTTGATCAGCCAGCTTGGCTCTACACCATGGCCCTGGCCTCACCTGTGGATGAGCTCCACAGCCCAGGCATACAGCTGGTCAAAATAGTCAGAGGCATATGTCACCTTGTAAGGTGTATAACCTAGGGCAGAATTAGACAGTATTAGCCAGCCAGAAACACCTAATGGCAGGCCATGGCCCAGGGAGAAGCCCACTTACTACCAGCCCTGCCCAGGCCTTGACCAGTCCATACCCAACCAGGTCACCATGTCATAGATGGCAGTGAAGAACTTTGCTTCCTCCTTCTCAGGGTTGGTGTCATCAAAACGCAGAAAGCAGATACCATTGTTGGCCTAAGAATGTTTCAATATCTGTGAATTCTCACATCATCCACCAGGCCTACAGTCCAGCTCAACAAACTAGAACATCCTCAGAGCTCTCCCATGTCAGAATTAAAAATGCCTTCAAGAGCTACTCTCTGGCTCGGCACCCATAGTTACGGCGCCATCCACATGTACTGAGGCTAGCGGGTTCAAGCCTGGCCCGGGCCTGCTAAACAATGACAACTCCAACAAAAATAGCCAGGTGTTGTGGCAAGTGCCTGTAGTCCCAGCTACTTGGGAGGCTGAGGCAGGAGAATCGCATAAGCCCAAGAGTTTAAGATTGCTATGAGCTGGGATGCTACGGCATTCTACCAAAGGTGACATAAGACTCTCAAAAAAAAAAAAAGAGCTTCTCTCATCTTCCTGTATCTAAATGGTCCAGATATAAAAGCATCTCTTATACCAATCTGGAACTGACAGCAATACTTTTCCCTAACCTGAGGGGCTTCGATGACATTCCCCCAAATTTGAACTCACTGATTCACCTTAATAGTCTTTTCCCAATAAGCCAAATTGATCCCTAAGTATCTGTCACACATGCAGTTCCTTTCAGTGGCCTATGGCCACCAAGGCACATTATTGGGAGCAGAAGGCAAGGTAGGAACACCTTTCAAGTATCCAGTCATAGGAGTAACAAATGATCATCATCTTGCTTATCAGTTTGCTAGATGCCTGCTCACCTTGGCATAGCCAAAGTTGAAATTGATGGCTTTGGCATGTCCAATGTGCAGAATTCCATTGGGTTCTGGTGGGAACCGGGTACGAACCTGAGATACGAGGGATGGGAGCAGAGGAATGAAGTCATACCTCAGACTACCCTAAAACAGAGGCCCACCACTGGGGAGGCCAGGGTGATAGGTGAGACAGTAGAGCATGGCGGTAGCCCAGGCACTGAGGCAGGTGTTCAATGGTACTAGCTTGTCTGGCCACATTCCAACACACCTGTCCACCAGTGATCTCCATGTGCTGCTTCAATAGATCCATGGTGTGTGGAGTGGTCACATAGCCTGGAGTCTTATAGTTCTCCCCTGCCAGGACCATAATAAGCCTGAGAACCAGGTTGCAACCCCAGGTGTCTGACCCCAGAGGCCTGGTTACAGGAGTTGCTGCCAAGATCCAGCTCTCCCCAGGGTTCTGACATGCCTACTCACCAGGCTTGTGGAACTTAAGGGCCTCTCCTCGGAGCTGCTCCATCAGAGATAGTGTTTGGCCAGCACCCTCACCTGTAGGGGTTAAAAAAAACAAAAACCACTTGTCTGGATACAGTTACCTATCCAGCTCAGGATGGTACCTATCACAACTACCCATATCCTGTAACCAGAATAAAACAGACCCCTCTTCCTCCAATTCCAGAGATAAAAGATACAGAGCCAGACACCTGAGACCTCTTGGGCCAGTCTCTTGGAAAAAGGAACAAAGGAAACACTAGGCACCCCAGTCTTCAGGCAGAAGGCAGAGTGGTTAGTAAGCCCAGGGCCCAAGGATCCTGAGCTGTAAGGACCCTTCAGACGAATTGCCTGGAAGTCAAGAAGCTGAATGCTATGATGGGAGCCTCAAGCTTCTCACCATTCTCCATCACATTCTTTGCTGTCCTCCGGTCTGTTTCTTCTAGCCGAGCCTTTGCCACCTGAGAGAAGGCCCAACACTGACTGCATCAGAGTTCCTCCTGGGTAGGGTCTTGGAATCACTAGGGTCAAACAATCCCTTCCCAACCTGAAGTCTCACCCTACCCCCCTTCACTGTCAGGGACCCAGGGCCATGCCCAGCCCCACCTTGGGCTTCTTCTCCAGATCAGACTCCATCTTGGGACCCAGAAGGTGGAGTACCTGAACAGAAACCAGAGTCAGGCAAAGACAGGAGGGTCCTCTTTCAAGAAACTTATGACTGATCCTACCCATCCATCTACAGGCTTCTTGGCCTGTCTGCCAGCACTGCCTGGAAAAACCTACCCCCATTCCACCTCTTCTCCCCATATGGTTCTACCTCAAATGTTCTCTCCCTCCTGAAGGTCTATTCTGGGCCCAGGTAACAAGGGCTGTTTCATATACATAAGGTAACTGTGGGCCCAGCATCAAGACCAGCATCTTGCCTTGACTGTCACCTTATGATTCTATGCTAATATCCTGAAATGAAGGCTATATCAACCCTACTTATGGGATGAAGAAACATTTTCAGAATAGTGACTCACCTCAAATTAGGTACAACACAAAGGCCCAAGTCACTACCCAGTCAGGAGCTGCCCATGCCACATGGAAGTCTACTATCCACCAGAATAGGGACAGGGTCACTTCCCCCCTTTTATCCCTCAGTGTTTTCCAGGCCCTGTACATGCCAGAATCTTTGCCAGCTTCAGCTCAGGGAGGCACGCCCACCTGCATGTCCACTTCATGCTTGATCATTTTGCCATCTGCCCACTTGAGCACAGCCCGAGCCTCTCCTAGAAGCATGGGCACAAGGAGCTACAGAAAGGCAAAAGAGGCACTCCCCACCCTTCTTCCCAAATAAAGGTCCTGACTGACCACGGGAACTAGAGCCTGAGCCCAGCCAGACTACTTTTTTTTTAAGACAGAACCTTGCTCTGTTGCCCAGGCCAGAGTACAGTGGTGCCATCATAGCTCACTGCAACCTCCAACTCCTAGGCTCAAGTGATCCTCCTGCCTCAGCCTCCCCAGTAGCTGGGATTACAGCATCTGCCACCACACCCACCTGATTTTTTCTATTTCTATTAGATATAGGGTCTTGCTTACTCAGGCTGTTCTGGAACGCCCAAGCTCAAGCAATCCTTCAACCTCAGCCTCCCAGAAAGTGAGCCACCATGCCTCGCCCAGCCAGACCACTTATAAGGTGCCCCTGCTCCTTTACCCACCTCCCTTTCACTCATGCCCAGAAGCAAAGGTATAACCTAAGAGAACATAGCCCTCGCCCCAGCCCCTGCTCACCCATCAGCAACCCCATGTTGAAATGGTAACGCTCCACCAAGAGCTGGGGCCGGTGCCTATTTATGGTAGCCTCCACCTGTAGAAAGCCAAACCATGTGGTTCAGGAAAGCCTCTTCAGAGATGTTCATGCTCTCATTCAGGATCTTCCTGGATAGAGAATCCAAGCCACTCTTTTCCATGGCCAGGACTAGGGAGGCACACAATGCCCAGGGAAAAACTCACAGCCTCTTCAATCTGCTCTGGGGTCACTATGACACCCACGCCACATTGCTGCTCGAAGTCCACAGTGTCGATCGGGTCCAGGGGGTGACTCCTCACATATTCAAGGGCAGCTAAGAAAAAAGAACCAATGAGTTTGTGGCATCTTAGCTCTAGGATGTGCATAGACAGAGCCTTAATCCCATGAAACTTCCAGTACACTTTCGCCTCCTGAGAGGTTAAGCCTTGTCACCACCCTACAGAAGCCTTGAGACCACAAGAAGCATGTGTTCTGAAGGTGGCACTCCCTCAGACCGTCAAAGTTCTTGTCATTCTCACCACAGGCCACCCTCCTCCCAGCTTCAGTGCTTGCGCAGAACTAGGTGTCTAGAAAGAAACTGGGGAACTTATTAAAAAGGGTATATATGATCTTGGCTGAAGTGAGGGATTGGAAGTGAAACTGACAGGACAGGCAGGGGTCTCACCACTCAACTGAGGCTCAGTGTGGATCTTCTTACTGGCTATGTAGCTCACAAGGAAAGAGAGACGCCGAGTATCTCTGAGTCGGGAGGCTAAGCCATACAACAGAGTCCCGGTAGCCTTATCGATGGTAGAACCCAAAGTCTGCTGCGCCTGGGGTCAGGGATGGCAGAAGAAAAGCCCCATGCCCGGTGAGAAAAGCAAGAGTAGGACCATAGATTAAGAAAGGGACCCAAACCCACGTGGCATCGCGGCACAGTTGGCAGCCCGAGCCAGGAGAGGAGCTCGCACCTGGGTTGCCGCCGTCCGCAACTGCGTGCTCAGAGCCGTATTCTTGAGTGTCTCGCGGGCCTTATGCTCGCTCAGACCGAGGCCAGTGAAAAGCGACAGGGAGTCAAGAGTCGCCATTGCAAAGACACCGGAAACCAAAAGAAACTTCGGACCTAATTTGCACGTTGGCTGTCGCTCACTGACCAATAGAAAAGCGAAGCCTCCTGAAAGGGCCAATGCTGTCCTTCCTCGGTAGAAGGGGGCGGGCTCTCCAGGATCGTTGACGCCATTTAAGGGACCGAAAGGTGACTGGGCGGTTTTTCCCGGCCATTTGCTTCCGCCTTTCTGGTTCTCTCACAAGATAAGTTGGGAAGCAGCAGTGGGGTTTTTTTAGAGTTTGGTTGCGGCCCAAGAGAAGGGATGTTGAGCACCGCGGCAGAAAGAAGACGTGAGCATAGACTTTTGCTCTTTTCCTTCAGCCTTGGGAACTCCATCTTAATACAGAAACTGTTCTTGGGGCGAAAATGTGAATTTAAAGCCACAGCTTTGTATTTGTTGTGGACAGCTGGCGCAAAACAAAGCCCGGAAAATCGCCGGTCCAGACTCCATGGCAGAGAACGGGAGGAATGGCCAATATAGGAGCCCCATATGTCCCGCGTTTTTCAGGTGCTCTCTCAGGACACACCGAGCCAGAAGAGGAAGGGGAAAGGGTTTGGGTCAAGAGGGACCTCGTAGAAGTTCTGTAATGATTGGTTTAAAGTCTCCTGCTACACTTACCCTCCTTGCCAAAACACGCAAACCTCATCAAAAACCACAAATAAGACCTTTAAATTCTTCTTCAGGACTTTGAGAAGATATTTCATTGAGGTTGGATGAATGAGATGAAATCTTCATAGTTATGGATACTGTGGTTGGGGATCTCCCCACAGTCTCAGTGGACTTTCAGGACCTGCTTGCGGAAACAGAACATACAAACTGTGTTCTCTGTATCTTAAGGGAGGTATGGGAACAAGCTACTGGTCATGGAATGGTGGAAATCCCCAAATTTGGGATTGGAGTTCAGGCTCGTGGAGGTCTTGGTGGGGTTCATACTTGTGGACCTTATAAGGACTGGACAGGATCCTGACTAGTCTGTATCCATATCCAGTGCCCTTTATACCCACATTCCACTAATGACCAAGCTCCATGTCTGGGTCCCACATGCCAGGTTTTTCCCAGGGCCATTTGCCACATTGGTATCCCAGTTCAATCCTGTGTCCTGGGGTTTCCCAGCACTTCACAGACCCTGTGCCCCAACCTGATACCCAACTCTAGGGTGCACTGCACCAGGGGCATAGCATAGTGGTAGTATAGCATAGACATCAAGAAGCACATCCACATCCATACCAGCCCTGTGCTAAGTCTGCAGTTGCGAGTGCCCAGCCAGCCCACCACAAAGGTACCTATGTTGAGCACCACTCTGCAGTACACCTGCCACTGCAACTATTTCCTCATTATCTGGTGCTACTAAAGGATTCATTATGGCAGCATCACCAAGTCCTACAGGTCTGGATTTGGCCTTCTCAACGGGGTCAAGGCCTGCACAACTTGCCCTAGTTCCTTCAGGGTACCCTGTGGACTTTGTGGTTCCGTCATAGGATGAGGTAGTTGTCCCACCAATGTTGAGTGGTAGTGCCTGGGACCAGTGGATGTCCATCCAGCCCTCCAGACTTGCACAGAGCAGAAATGTGAAATTTTACAGGCCCAATCTGGAAATCAGCCTGCTTGCACAAGTCCCTGGCACCACTTCCAGGAATGTCAAAAGAAATATGACCAAGTGGAAAAACCAGGCATCAGCCAGCAAGGCCCAGCTGTGGAATGGGGAGTGTAGGGCTTACCAACCAAGCTTAGAGAAAGAACTGTAGCAGCTTGTGACACAAGCTGACAGCACAGAGGTAACACAGACTGCAGTGTTGGTGACCACAGCAACCTTAGGCAGATGCCACAAAAGGGTACAGTGTGGTGGGCTCAGCAGCAGCAGAGCTGCAGTAAGACATGGACAGAGGGCTGGATGCAGTGGCTTATGTCTGTCCCAATATTTTGGGAGGCCAAGGTGGGATCATGTGAAGCCAGAAGTTCAAGAATAGCCTGGGCAACACAGACTCTCGTCTAAAAAAAAAAATTAAAAAATTCCCTGGCACAGTGGCTCATACCACTTTAAGCCTAGCTCTGAGAGGCCAAGGTGAGAAGATTGCTTAAGTTCAGGAGTTCAAGATCAGCTGAAATAAGAGCAAGACCCTGTCTCTACTAAAAATAGAAAAATTAGCCAGGCATTGTGGCAGGCCCCTGTAGGTACTACTCAGGAGGCTGAGGCAGGAAGATCACTTGAGCTCAGGAGTTTGAGGTTACTGTGAGCTAGGCTGATGCCATGGCACTCTAGCCCTGGTGACAGAGTTAGACTCCATCTCAAAAAAAAAAAAATTAAAAATTAGCTGGGTGTGATACACATGCATGTAGTCCTACTTATTCAGCAGGCTGAGGTGGGAAGATCACCTGGAGCCCAGGAGTTGGAGGCTGCAGTGAGCACTCTAGCCAGCCAAATTGCTATTTACAAAAAAAAAAAAAAAAAAAAAAAAGGCTCTGCACCTATGGCTTAAGCAGCTAAGGCACCAGCCACATACACCTGAGCTGGTGGGTTTGAATCCAGCCCGGGCCCACCAAACAACAATGACGGCTGTAACCAAAAAATAGCTGGGCATTGTGGTGGGCACCTGTAGTCCCAGGTACTTGGGAAGTGGAGGCAGGAGAATTGCTTGAGCCCAGGAGTTGGAGGTTGCTGTGAGCTGTGATGTCACAGCACTCTACCCAGGGTGACAGCTTGTGGCTGTCTCAAAAAAAAAAAAAAAAAATGGGGGGGGGGTGGCGCCTGTGGCTCAAAGGAGTGCCAGTCCCATATAGCGGAGGTGGTAGGTTCAAACCCAGCCCCGGCCAAAAACTGCAAAAAAAAAAAAAAAAGAAAGAAAAGGCGGCACCTGCGGCTCAGTGGGTAGGGCACCAACCCCATATACCGAGGGTGGCAGGTTCAAACCCGGCCCCACCCAAACTGCAACAAAAAGTAGTCTGGGTGTTGTGGCTGGTGCCTGTAGTCCCAGCTACTCAGGAGGCTGAGGCAAGAGAATCACCTAAACCCAGGAGTTAGAGATTGCTGTGAGCTGTGACGCCATAGCACTCTACCAAGGGCGATGAAGTAAGACTCTGTCTCTAATAAAAAAAAAAAAAAAAAAGCCAGGTGTGGTGGCTCACACCTATTACCTTAACACATTGGGAGGCTGAGGCTGGTGGATTGCTAGAAATCAGGAATTGGAGACCAGCCTGAGCAAGAGCAAGACACTGTCTCTTCTAATAATAGAAAAACTAGCTGGGTGTTATGGTGCATGCCTGTAGGCCCAGCTACTCAGGAGGCTGAGGTAAGAGGATCACTTGAGCCCAGGAATTTTGAGGTTACAATGAGCTATGATACCAAGGCACTCTAGCCGAGGGCAACATAGTGAGATTGTGTCAAGAAAAAAAAATGGACAGAAAAATGCATTCAGCACATGGTAATGATGAGCAGCCCCCCACCCCCCAAGTACTTGGCTATACAGAGTAAAGGCCCAGCACAACCCTGTTGGCAGCCCATGCCTAACAGGCCCTCCAGCAGTATCACAGCTGTCAGCATCAGTACCAGGGCAGCAATTTCACCATTTCTGCGGGATTTCACAGCCAGGGGTCTTTAGACTTCACTGAAGCCAGGAGCCCCACCAGAATAAGCCAACACTGGTCATGGGGCTAGCTTTTTCCAGGAGCTCACTGCCACCCCTACAAAGCTGAAGCTGAGGATTACTAGCAGAGCCCAAATGCTGAACTTCATGAACCTAGCTCCATGAGCTTGGAGACACAGATAGACTACCGCCAGGACCTGCCCCAACTCTTCCTGTATGAATCTATCTCTGACTTCTCTAAATATTTGCTGTGTGAGTACCTTTTTTTTTGTTTGAGACAGAGTCTCAACAAACTGTAGCCCTGGGTGGAGTACCACGGCATTATAGCTCACAGCAACCTCTAACTCTTGGGCTCAAGTGATCCTCTTGCCTCAGTTTTTCTATTTGTAGTGGAGACATGGTCTCACTTTTACTCAGGCTGATCTCAAACTTGTGAGCTCAGGCAATCCACTTGCCTCAGCCTCCCAGAGTGCTAGGATTACAGGTGTGAGCCACTGCACCTGGCCTCTCAGGGACTCTTTTTTTTTTTTTTTTTAGAGAGAGAGTCTCACTTTGTCACCCTCGGTACAGTACCATGGCATCACAGCTCACAGCAACCTCCAGGTTTTGGGCTTAGGCATTTCTCTTGCCTCAGCCTCCCAAGTAGCTGGGACTAAAGGCACCCACCACAATGCCCAGCTATTTTTTTGTTGCTGTTTGGCTGGTGCAGGTTCAAACCCGCCACCCTCGGTATATAGGGCCAGTGCCCTACCCACTGGGCCACAGGCACCTCCCTCTCTCAGGGACAAAATAGGCTGTCAGGTCTCAACATACTCCCTCCAACAGGAACTCAGATCTAAGATTAGCTCTAGTCCTCTCTGCCTGTCCTCTTTTCAGAGCAGACTCTTCCCCACAGCTTCACCATAGCAGTTTTCTTCCTGCTCTGTTCACCCGAGGGTTATGTATGGTGTTGAAACTACAGCAAAGATAGACCTGAGAACAGAAGAGAAGGAAGATTCCCCTAGTGCCTCCTCTGTCCCCCAGGTGGTCCTTCCTGACTCCTGTCTGGCTGTCAGTCCTGGGCTGCTCCAGGATCTGCACCTTTTATCCAATGCTATCAGCTCCAGTGCTTCATGGTGTATTGAGATCTTGACATTGATGCCAACCGTAGGTGCCTCTATATGAGACCCAAAACCAGTGGGACCAAAGAATAGCAAGTGGCTCCAGAGTGTCGATGGCACTGGGGTCTTCATGAAGAGAATTCTCTCTCCATAGGACATGAGGTGGGACCCCAACACCTCCCTCAGATCAGAGCATTTCAGGTCTCTAAACATATGCATATGTGTACCAGATGATGGGGAGTTATAGGAAGTGGCCCCAGCATATGGTGGATCACAGTCACTAAGTCTACTTATTTATTATTTATTTTTAAAATATATTTAAAACAGCAGCAATCACTTCCAAAATGCAAAAAAAAAAAAAAAAAAAAAAAATTACAATTTTTAGAATAAAATTATAACGTTTATAATGCAGGTCGGAAAGAATTGAAGGTGAAGGTACAACAGAATCAAATCACTGGAGAATCAAATCACAGCCACTGGAAGTGGTTGGAGAAGCCAAGGTCCACTGGTCAGGGGGCCAAGCTGACAAGAGGTCACAAACTGTGAGGTCCCCACCCCCAAACCATACCCCTCAGCTTCCCATTGACTGGGCCAGGGTCCTCTGGGTTAGAAAAGGAGAAGCAGCAAAGGAGCTGGCCCTTTGTGGGGAATCCCCCAAACCCCGTCCCCCATCAGCCAGGGACCTGCTAATCGACCTCCTCCATGTTGCTGTAGGTGGGGGCTGGGCGATCCACAGGGGGGGCGAAGCGTTCAGGGGCTGTCCGCGTGGGGGCCACCTCGGGGGCCTGGCCAGGGCCTAGTCCCTGCAACAGAATATGAGGACAGGGGTTGGGGGCTGCCCTGCATGCTGCCTGGCATCCCGGGGGTGCTGGCTTGGAGCCCCGGCACCCAAGGGAGGGCCCCAAGGCAGGCGCAGACAGTGGCATTGAGACAGAGACAAGATTGGACCGGAATAGTCTGGCTTTATTAACACTTTAAATACAGGAAGTAGCTTGGGCAGGGCCAAGCCCCAGGCCAAGGGTCAGAGCAGTAGGAGAAATGGACAGACAGCCAAACGGATACTCTCCCTAGGATGCTCTGCCCCTGCAGGGGGTCACAGTCCCCACCCTTTCCCACCAGCTGCATACACTGTGGACCAAAGTCCAGAGGTGTTTCTCATGACAAAGGCAGGCACTGCCTGGCAGGCAGGTGAGCCAGCTCATAGCAGCTGCCTGCAGGTGAGCTCATCTCCAGTGACTCTGGGATACCAGAGGATAGAACACGTTGAGCACGAGGGCCACCAAAGCCGCCATGGTGCCCAGGACAAAGTACCGGAGGCAGCCCTCATCTGGTGTGGTAGGGCCACGTGGTGGGGGGCCCACCCAGTCTTGGGGCCCCCAGGGACCCAGGGGCCCAGGCCCCTCGGGCACCAGCTCCTCCTCAGCCTCCAGCTCCTGCCAAATCCGGGAAGCCTATGGTATGCGGAAATGGTCATCAGCACCCAAGGGGTGTGGAGACCCAGTGTCCCTGAGACCCTTGGTCATGACAGTCCTGCCTAGGGTGAATGTGGCTAACCCCCTGCATTACAGATCATATAGCAAGGAGGCAGGCAAGTGGCCAACCTCAGGGTCATTGAGACTGAGAGCTGAGACAGAGCTAGGTAGGAGAATCTTGACAGCTTTTTGGCCTCCTCAAGACAGCTTCCCATTCCACATGCAGCTCCCCATCAGTTTGAGGTTATCTGGCCAGTTTTTTAGCCCAGGCTTCCAAGAGGGAACTGGCTCATAGAAGACAGGGCTGCCAATCTCAGGGTAATCTCCTTGCTCCCTCCCACCCATGTCCAGATCCTGACCAGTTTTCTGCAGGAATTCTTCTGAGGCTGATAGGACTCAAGGGAGGAGAAGGGGCAGAAAGGAGGCAGCCATTCCAGAAAAGAGATGTGACTATGCCCACAAACTGGACCTATGGCACACCATGTTGGTAAAAGAGACAGAAGACCCCGAAGGCTCAGCTTCAGAAGACGCTCACCTCAGAGAGTATGACAGCCACCAGAGGCCATGGCCAGCCCATACTGGCCTTGTCCTGAGTGCACGCCAGAATATAGGGATGATCACAAGTGAGGGTCTGTGGGCTGGCATGTGGGGAACATGTGGAGGAATAAGGTATAGTCCAGTCACAGTACAGTGGCCAGAAAGGTTCAGAGTATTTGTCTGACCTATGCCAAGTAAGTGCCTATGTGCATGCCACTGGACAAAGCTTTGATGTAAGGAAATCCTATTTGCAAATCTAACATATCTCAAGGGTTAAGGGGCCTGTGGCTGAAGGAGAGGAAGCTATATCCCCCAACCCTAACCTAATTTGCGATTTATCACCCACTAACCTATAAAACCTCCCCCATGCCTCACCTGGCTGACAGCAGCCTCAGCTGCAGGGCTGAGGTCTGGGTGGTGCTCAGAGTGACCTGCTCTGGGGAGCCTCTCCACAGGAGAGTTCCGCCGACGGTAGAAGAGTACATAGGCATAACGTGTCACGACCTGGCTCTCGTCTACAGTTGTCACCGTGCTGTCATCAAATAAGCGCCAGCCTATAGTAGGGTGGGAAGAGTGTGAACATATCCTATACCACCACCCTTACCACCTACCCTCCTGGCAGTGTGTGTCCTTACCCACGTCACTGCGCTGACTACTTCTATCATTGGGCAGGCGTGCACAAGCAGTGTAGTGGCCACCAATCATGCCCCCATAGTGGTTGATAACAGCATACAGATCGTAGCTGGGCAGCTCTTCTTTCTGACCGATGCAGAACTTGCTCAGGTCCAAGTTCCTGCAGTGCAGTCAGGGAGAGGAGAGAGAGTTATCAGGTGCTCAAGATGCGCACCCTGGCTGCCCCACCTGCCCACAATCACCAAGGATCTATCACTCACCGAACAGGAAACTCCACCAAGTCATTGATCTTGTCACGCCAAATGAAACTACGAAAGGAGAAGCGCTTGAGCTGCACAATGAGCACATTTGGCAGGCGCCACAGCAACAGCTGCTTGGAGGCTTCACGGTGCTGTTTGCACTGTGGGCAGTACCTGGTAGGGGACAGAGGTGAGGTCAAGACCTGCCAAGTCTCTCTTCTACCTGCCTCATTACCTTTCTGCTACCCTGTTCTCACCAGGCCTCCTCGGGTGCCAACACCTCAGGCCGTGTAAAGAGGTTGAGGCACTGGTCCAGGGTGAAGTGCCCAGCACGGGCAGCCTCACCAGCAGAGCCTGGATCCTCAGCACATTCCAGCTCCTTGGAGGCTACCAACACAAACTCTGGCAGCCGCTCATTGTTCCGCCAGACCAGAGCCAGGCTACAGTCCTCACCCAGCTCCAGTGGAGTCTCTCCTGGAGATGGAAAGGGAGACAGGTCATGAATCTGTGGAGAATAGCCAGCTCAACCTACCCCATGGCTCCTACCCATGGCCTTAGACACCTTTGTCCTCTAGCCGCTGCTCTCGGTTGGATGCATCAATTTTATAGATGAAGAACTGGGGTGTGTGGGCATTCATGGCTTCACTTGGGTGTTGATACCCAGGCACTGCAGCTGAGAGAGAACATGATAATCAACGCTTCTCAACCCACTAGGCCCTAGACCAGCTTACTCCAGCCTTTCTTACCTTCCACCCCAGCTCCCAGAGCCTTTTACCAGATCTTACCTTCAGGTCGGGACACTCTCTCACAAGCCGCCAAAGAGCCAACTTCAATGGGCACACTGGTTAGCATTTCAGAAGAAATTCCACTGGTGCTGGGCCCAGGACCCCGATCAGGTGCTGCCCATGCCCGGGGAACCCCTGTGTCCCCCTCAGCCACAGGGGTCACCAGCTGGAGTTCAGGTAGCTGAATAGAGTCCCTCTCACTGTCTCCAGCCTCCAGAGAGTTAGTAGAGAGCAGTGTGGTACAGCCAGGGCCCTGGGACTCCAAGGCTATGCGGCCAGGCTGGAAGGGTGGTTGGAATACACTCACAGAGTACCTGACAAAAGACAAAAAAGCAAGTAAGAATCCTGACCAGCCCATCGCATTACCTCTGTCCCTACCCACCCCACTCTAATCCAACCATTGGGCCCTTACCGGGCATAGCCCTCTAGCAGCTGAGCAAGTCGGGCATAAGTGAGGCGTGAAGCAGGTACGCTGACCAGGAAGGGATAGCCAATGTTCTCAGGGCGGCAGAGGCCCTTGTGGTCAGGCCAATGGGTTTTCTGGCAGAGCCTGGAGGGAAGATGAAGGTAAGGTATATAGCCTTAGCCCCACATCCTATGACTCCATATTGGGGGCTAGTCTAAGGTCCCGGAAACTGGGTATGCCAGCCCTGCCTCCCCTAGGGCCTAGTAAAGGGTGGCAGGTAGAGGACTTAAAACATATATGCCTTTGTCCAGAGGTGGGGGGGCAGGGTGGCAAGTGAAAGACAGAGAGGAAGAGTAGGGGTAGCCCAAGGGGGTCCTCACTGGTTGCAGTAGCCCACACGGTAGCACCGGGTACAGCGCTTCAGCTTTTCATCCTCCGACTGTTGCTTTCGCTGGCAGGCTGCACACTTGGAGATGGGGATGCTGGGCACCTGGGGGCGCTAAAGTGGGTCGTCTGGCTCAGCAAGATCAGGCAGAGAAGTCCCCACCCAACCAGGGCCTTGTGCCTTCCTATCTGCCCCCACTCACCTGTTGTACCTCTAGCACCACGACCCGTTCCTTAGCCAGCTCTGGAGATAGCAGCTCAAAGCAGAGGAGCATGTCTGATGGGGTCACAGTGTCCAGAGAGTGGGAGGGCAGGAACACACGGTGGAAGCGATTCTTAATTACCTAGGGACCAAGAACACACAGATTTCACATAAGGGATCCTTAGTCCTGCCTCAGAGTATAAGGAGAAGGCCTGGCTCTGCCTTGCGTCTATGTGGACTAAGGGTGGGCCATAAGTGGGACAATATCTCCACTTGCACCAGTCTTAGTGCCCAATGCCGTAAGAAGCCTGGTGCATCCAAGGGCCTCTATCCTGCTATAACTAGTGGGGTGCTCCTAAGACTGCAACATATTACCATGGATGGTCCACATTAGAGAATCATCCTCCTTACTCTTAGGCCCTAAGAAAAACAGCACTGTTAAGCTAAAGGGTAGAAACCTTTGAGGAGGGCCAGCACACAGATCTGGGATAAAAGGACAGCAGCAAGATAGAGAACCATATTAAATGAAGGGACAGTCTTGCAGCTCAGGTTCCTTGTTTAAAGAGGGAGAAGCTGTTGGGGTCCACCATCAATCAAAAAGGGAAGTAAACCCTAATAAAGGTTTGAATTAAACAGTGCAGTATAGCCCAAACACCTGGTTTCAACTATGCCTCAAATAAGAGCATACCACCTATTTATGTGCAGTGATGTGCATAGATGTATGTATAGAGATGCCAACTGACTATATAAGTGTCTAAACTGTGAGTGCACACATGTCCACATACATAAAAGCCGAAAGAACACAGATATACCTCAGCCAGGCGCAGGTTCTCAGGCTTCACATGGACACTCTGAGAAAGGGAATCCAATACTTCACTTGCACTGGAGTTTTCCTTGCTAACACTCACCAGGAACTATGGCAAAAACGGCAGAATCAGTGGGGGAAGAGGACCAGGTACTCTGGGATAGCCAAGAGAGGTAGGGGCTTATTGCTCACCTTGATGGGCTTGCTATGTGGCTCTCGGGCAAAATAAAAGACAGGAAGAACCTTTTGCTTTTGTGGCAAGGGCACCGGCAGATAAAGGAATGGGTCAAAAGTGATGGAGACCTGTGGATGCATAGGTGAACAGGATGCTTATGCCCAAAGAGCTCATGTAACACATTCTGACCACGTTCAAGCCCCTCACAGTCATCCAGCAAACTCTCAGACTTGAGAACAGGAAGGCCCACAGAAAAAGAACAATCCCTCTTTCTTAGCACAAGGAGATCTGCTCAGCTTAGTTTACCAATTTGTTCCTCACTTGTACCCTATATACATTTCCAATCTTATCTATAACCATGTCACTCACACCTTACCTGACCACATCTTTGAAACCAAACATCATTTTTACCTGAGTCAAGAACCCTACCCTGACTAAGATCTACCTGCCAGCTTCCTTGCACAAACCTTGCCCTCAGCACCTAAAGATGCACATGCCTCTGAACCTAATCTGATTAGACTAGCTGAACTAAACCAGGGAACCCATCACACCTTAGCACACACGGGGCACACCAGCTTCGACTTGTACTGGCCCTGAAATAAGTCCACGATGAAAGAATCATTCCTCATCTTGTGCCGTTGCCATGCTTCTTCAGCCACCACCTGAGAGGCAGAACGGTGAGAACTAAGAAGACCTGGGGACTAAGATAAACATGAAACATGCCCACTCACTACCTACAACTCTGACCTCATCAGGTCGCCCATCTGAATCCACAGTCTCTGTGTAGGGCTTGTTCTGAATACGATTCAAGTCCTCATGCAGCCCATCCAGCAGGAAAGCCATGAATTCCTGGGCATCATGCTGTGCATAGCCTGTGAACTGGCTGGCCTTGCTCGCCACAATGGCCTGGATGCAGGAGCCAAAGTGTGAGCATAAAGTCCTAGCACCCAATGCACACCCAGCTGGCTGGCCCTCCCACCCTCTCCAGCCAAGAGTGGTAATGGTCACAGATCACCTTCAACTTGGAAGGCTGGAAGGCATGGTGGGTGCCCTTCCACAGCGCCCGAAGTAGCACAGCAAAGCCAATGGCCAGACGCCCACCAGTCCCTAGTGGGTTGTTGTAGTTGATCTCAGCCTCAAAAGAACGATCTAAGAAAAGCAGCCAATCAGCTGTATTAGGGAGGAGGAAACCACCCCCTGCCCATACCCCAGGTACCAGGCCCTGTTCTCACCATGGAAGAAGTCCCGGAGTTCCCGAGTGTTGGACAGAGACTGAATGACGCTGTTCATGAAGCAGGTGTTGCCTAAATTGACAAGGCCAGTGAAGCCTGGCAGACACACCTTCTTCTCTTCCTCCTCCTCTTCCTCCACACTGTCTCCACTCACTGGGCTATGGGGCATGGGTGGCACCATACATGTGGGCTTGGGCTGTGGGAGCAAAGAGGGTATGAGAAAATAGCCTTGAGACTCTTCAGTCTCCATTCTTGGCCCTTCCCATCACAAAATTCTCACCGAAGCCAGGTGTGGCTCTGGCTTTGGGGCTACATGCTCCATGGGGGTGCGAGCTGCCACAGTGTCTAGCCCAGTGTCTTCAGATCGAGCCTTTGACTTATCCTTCTCCACAGCCCGGGCTTCCTCTTGGCCTGTCATTGGGTGGGGAGCACCTCCTGGTGGGGCTGGATCCAGAGGGGTTGGACCTGTCGGCACGGCAACCTTTGCACCACCCACTGCACCTTAAAAAGGGGGAATGAGAGGGCTGGTGGTTAGCAGCATGTGGCAGAGGAGAGAGTCCTGGTCATGTACAGCTGGGGAATGAAGGGAGCTGGTGTGCAGACCTCGTGCAGCTGGGGCCTCCAGGCCCCCCCAGCGCTGACTCTGCCGCTTACGGAGGCAGATGTCGATGCGAGAGGCCGTGAAACAGAAGGTGCACTGCTCTGGCTCAATCAGGTTCCTATGGGAAAAGGCTGAATTCAGTGACTCAGGTGCAGTGGACATAAGGCTATATGGGCCAGGGAGATGGAGCCCAGGGTAGGACAGGCAGTGATGGGGCTGGGCACCACCCACCTGAGCTTCACCTGCCAACGGAAGATGGTGTGGGGCCCACAGCCTGGGTGCAGCCTCAGGAAGTTCCCATCCCTGCAGAGGCAGAATAGGAGAAAAGGATGAGAGAAAAAATATGAGACATACTGTCCCACCCAAGACACACTGTCTGCCTTATCATATCCTGCCCACTCACTCACCTAGTCTGGAAGATGAGCGTGAAGTCCTGCTCACGGAAAAGTACTCGAGAAGTGTCCCTGCGGATCTCCTTCACATACACGTGCACCACCACCGAGTCTGGCCCCTTCTCATATGAGTCATTCTTGACAAATGCCAGGTTCACCATAGACTCAGGCTCTATGTCAAGACCATGGCTAAGTATGACCCAGGACAGGGTCTAACCTGTAACTATTCTACTCCCTACTCAACCCACCAAACTTGGAACTCAATCTAGGGCTCTACCTGCCCATCCCCAACCCCACTTTTACCATCCACCAGGGCTACAGCATCTGCTGCCACCGCCATCTCTTCCTTGCTATGGTCTTCTTTCCCAGGGTCTCTGCTCCGGGCCATGACTGGAGAGACTGGGTCATTCCTGGGGCACACTGCCTTCTCTCCTGCCAAAAGGGCTAAGTTCTCCTCTGAGCCCAAGAGACAGGTTTGGGTGTTCAATGGCGGTACACGAAGCTGTTCTTCAACCTCAACCTATTCATGGCAAGATTGTCGGCAAGATCAACCCTGGGTATGGCAGGTGGCCCCCACTCTAGTCCACACCCTTTCCTCTCATCTCCTATCACAAAACAGGCATCTAGCTCTCACCTGGGTAGCCGGGTCATCCAAGAAGGGTGGAGCATCACCCCGGGGTCCAGGGCCATCCCTGGATCCTTCCCCCTCTGGCCCTCTGCGAAGATGCACAGCCCTCTTGGCGCTGGGCCCTGCCTGGGCCCCAGGACCAGCCCCTGAGCCTACCTCACCACGGCCCTGGGCCCGCTTCTGGTTTCGGGTCTCTTGCTTAGGCCGGCGGGTCTCAGGGCCTGGCTCCAGGGCAATGTGAGACAGCTCCTGCCCATTCTCCTGGCACCGCAGTCCTGGCACCAGCTCATGGTTCCCTAGAGGTTTTTTCTGTCAAAGATATAGCAGTTAGGCTCTGTTGACCACACTGGGTATCCCCACCCTATCCTACACTGGAACTCACCAGGAGAGAGGGCCACGTGAGCAGAGGCACCTTCTTGGGCAGTACCAGCTGCAGAAGGCCACCCTTGCGGGCCTGAACTTTAGTGCAAGAACTTTCTATCTCAGCATAGAAGACACCACCCCATTGCTGACCACCTACAGACGGAGTGGGGTCTATGAGATGGGATGGGAGATATCAGAGGATTCAAATATACTACTGCAGGCAGGGTAGGTGGACACACCTGGAAGCCGCACCACACAGTCTGTGTCTGTGAAAGCAGCATCCACCTCTTCCAGCCGCACAGGACCTCCTCCCACACGAAGCTTAACAATTACCTCATCTGCACTCTGCCTCCAATCAAGCAACAACTCTGTAGGGGAAGTGGCAAAGAGATCACAAGCTCCTGATGGGGATAAGCAGGAAACAGAGACCCAACCCTAATGAAAATGCTCCAGAACCCTTGCCTCCACTAGCAACTGGAAATGAAAGGCCCATTCATTACTCACCCTCTTTGTTCTGCTCCTCTCGAGGAGTAGACCCTGACCCTGATGATGAAGGAGAAAACAAGGAGACAACAATGGGAGACAACATCCAGGATCCCATCACCCCAATGACCATCTTCTGGATCTCAGTCAAGTACTTAGACTTCAAAGCTGAGGCTCTACCTAACCTGTAATGGGTCTTTCTCTCCACATCAGACCAGACAGAGGGAATATCAAAAAAAAGTCATCTCTCAACCTCCAATCTGTATACCTAAAGAGAGGGGAAGAAGAGAAAGCCACAAGCACTCTAGAAAATCACTCCCACCTTTCCTAGGATCTCCATCCTTGCTCTCCTGGTTTGCTCGATCCTTCTGCTTCTTTTTACAAGTACCCTCCTCCAGTCCTGGGGGCCCTCTCCTTTGGCCTGTGGCACTGGCCCCACCAGACATCTTGAGCCGCTTGGTTGACAGCCAGAGTGCCCCGGAGTCGGCAACTGTGTCTGGGTCAGGGCTGCGGCGCTTTCTTCCTGGCCCAGCTATCTTGGCAACTCTTTGTGGCCAAATTCTCAGCAAGGAACCAACAGCCTAACAAAAAGAAACCAATGATCACTGCCAAGGCCCAACAACTTATTGCTTGACTACAGCCAGGGTTTGGGAACTGAAGACACTTCTAACACTACCACCTGAAGTAGCCCTGGACACTCTAAGACTATTCTGAAGAGGGAATAAATAACATAAGTAGCAGCAACCACTTCTGGCCAAATCTAGATATCCACCATAACATAGCCACAAAGCTGGAAACCTCACTAAGCAGGCATCAGGTCAAGGCAGTCATGGCCTGGGGCCCAGGCTCCTCCACTAGTCTGGAGAGAAGCCATGGCTTCAGACCACAAGGCTGCACTCTGAGCAGGGCGCTCACTTTTCCTTCACTCTCACTGGCTGCTTAGTCACCACTGGAGAAGTAGGAGGTGGCGAAGGCCAGCAGGAAAGGAGACAAACCAAGAAGCAGCAGGAGGTCCAGGCTCTGTGGGGAAAACAGGCCCAGCCCAGGTGTTGCCATTGCTCTGGGGCAAAAGCACCCCACCTGTCTCCTGCCAGTTCCTACCCTCCTCATAATCCTGCTCCTGTGCACTTATTGGTCTTTCTTCATAACAAGAGAGATACCTCTCCCCAGCTGCTGTCCCAAGCAGACAAGGACTGAAAAGAGTATCTAGATGTCACACTACCTCTTCAGCAGCAACCTTGCTCCAGTACCAGGGCAAGATGGGCATCCAGTTTGAGACTGGAATAGACATCACAAACTTCCTTCTCAGGGTCCTTCAGTCAACAACTCTAAGCCACAGGGACTTGCTACCAAGTTTTCCACAGACCCTCTAGTAGATTCTGTACTATTTCTCCATCCAAAGTGAAACTCTTAAAACCAAATACTGAGATGAGGGTGGCCAGGAACCACACATCTGGGACCCCTGACAGCCTCAAGTCCATCCAAAGCCAGTAGCAGTAGAGTGACTTGTCTGTTTCGCTGCGTGTGTGTATGTGTGTGTGCCGCGGGGCTAGGATACCCTTCTGCGGGTCAGATGAAATACTGGTGGGCTGGATCTTTAATGGTGGCAGATCTAGAGCTGAAAGGCAGACAACTGCCGCCGCTGCCTCCTCCTCATACCCAAGCCCTAGCTGAAGGTCCCATCCGTCCCAAAGCTCTGGGTCGTCGAGGCAGGAAACGGGCTGTTTGGACACCTGAACCGGCCTGAAACGACTGCGCGGGATTACTGACCATAGACCTGTACCCTGGTGTTTGGGAACCTGAACCGGCCTGAAACGACTGCGCGGGATTACTGACCATAGACCAGTACCCTGGCCGAGCTGCTACCCAGCTCCAGTCTCCGAACCCTGGGCCCGCCACCACCTCCTCCAGGAAGCCGCTAGTCCTCTCTGAGGCAGGAAGCCAGCCACAGGCAACGCGTAACGGTCCCTCCGGCATTCGGTGTGCCTAGCACGCCACAAAACTCGAGGGGTCGGGGCTGCACTGCCCGTGACCTTGAACAGACCTCCTCGGGCCCGCGTCGCGGCCTCTCCGCTCTGGCCAAACCGGTGAGTTGCGGCCCGCCCCACTCACCGAGCGAGCCACCGCCGCCAGCCCTCTTCGGGCCCTGGCAACCCGCTTTCGGTTCCGGTTCCGGCGTCAGGTCGGTTCCGGTTCCGGCGCGCCCTTCCCCCGTCCCGGCGGCGCGGCCACCGCCTTAGCCCCTTGTTTTGTTTCGACGTATAGCTAGGCCTGCGAGAGGCGGAGCGCAGAGCTGGTGACGCATTTCCGGCAGGAGCGAGCTCACAGCTCCTGGAAGCTCCGGGGCGGGCCTGAGCGAAGGGAGGCGGGGCTCTAGTGCCTAGCCTGGACTCTACTGTTGGTAGCATGGGTGTTCTAGACACTGTGCCGGCCCCAAATCAGAAACCAGACAACACAGTTGAGGTTCACACTGGTTTATTTGGGGCCCTGCCAGGTCAAGAGCTCTTTAATGCATAGCAGACACGTGTGGGGCGGGGCTAGAGACAGGGATAGGCGTTGGGCAGGAGTCACTGGCAGGTGTTATAGATCTGGACTTGCAGGTTGATGGCTTGAAGCACGCTGCGCATTCTGGCCTCCAGCCCGTCCAGCTGAGCTGCTTTGCCCTCCAGTGCCCGCTCATTCTCTTCATACGTGCCCTCCAGTTCTAGGAGGCGCATTTCTGAACTTTAGGGGTCCTACTCCCACAGTCCCAAGTGTCTGGTACCCACCTGCCCCATTCCTCACCCTGTAGCCGCTGCAGCTTGTCTTGAGCTGCCTGTAACAGGTCCCGAGCCTCATCCCGCAGTTGCTCTGCCCTTGCCTGTGCAGCCAGCACACCCTGGGCCTTGCGCTCAGCTAGGGCTCTCACTGTCTGGTACTGGTCGCCCACTGGGCCCTGCAGCAGCTGCAGATGTAGAGGGCAGAGTCAGCAAGGTATCCCAGTGAAGACCCAGCCTCCAGTTCTACATCCTCCAGCAGTCTCTGCCTGAACTCACCTGCTCAGCCTCCCGGGCACGGCCCTGGGCACTGCCTGCTGTTTCTTCAGCTGTAGAGGCTGCCAGGCTATTTCCTGCTCGTTTCAGTTTAAGAGCCTCCAGGAGAGCATCCAATTGCTGAGCCCGCTCACCTGCAGAACTCAGTGCTTGCTCTGCACCTGCCATCCTCTCCTGTACCTACCATGAGTAGGCCAGATGTTACACAGATCTATGATGCATGCCCATAACCTTTCCCACTGATGTCCTAGGGAGACCACACCTGGTGTAGGGTCTCCTCTGTGTCCTGTGTGTCAGCCACTGCACCCTGGATGGCACCCTGGGCAGCACCTTGTGCCCACTGGGCCTCCTCCAATGCTGCCTGTACTGTCTCTGCTTTCTGTTTCTCACCCTCAGCACGGTTCCTGGGAAAAATGGTGAATCAGGACCTGCAGGTGTCAGGACCAAATGTTAGGGATAGGGGCTAGGGATGGGATGTCAGACCGTGCCCACTGTGCATCCTGTAGTAGCTGCTCAGCCCGACGCACATCTCCCACAGTACGTGCCAGGATGGTATCCACATCTGCCAAGCTCCGGACTCGCTCTGCGATCGCACCTGCCAGTTGCTGGATCTGCTCAGGCGAGGCTGGGATGGAGAGCTCTAGCACCCGGGTGGCCACCATCTCAATACTATCAGGATCAGCCCCCTCCTCTATGGGGACACAGGCAAGGGCTTAAGAACACAGATTACCTAGCATAGGCATGGGTATGGACTTAGGGTATTGACTCGGGATCCGTACATGGGGATAGAGGTTTGCTAATAGGCATAATGATGTAACAACAGGAACAAGGACTATATAAGTAGCTTAGACACAGGGACACAGACCTGGGGACCACATATAGGCAAGGACTCAGGGGCCAGACATTGGGATCATAAACACAAGTCCGATGCAGGCTCTAAGGTTCAAATATGAACCTAGAGAAACATAGACATGGGGGAAAACAACCACATGACCTGGTTACATGGGAGGCTCACGATTGAGGAAGTCCTTCACACTCCGGATAAGTTCCCGAAGTTCCTGGTTGGTCTGTTCCACCTGTCCCCTGGAAGCATTAGCCTTGTCCAGGGCCACCTGAGCCCTCTTCTGTGCCTCGCCTGCCTGCCGACGAGTCTCAGCCACTTGGCTGAGGATGCCACCACCTTCTGCCAGTGCCTGCTGTAGCTCTGCCTGTGTGTGCCGGGCTCGACCCAGGGCTAGGTCTGCTGTGGCTGCTGCACCATTGCAGCTGAGGCCCCCACAGCGGGGCTTCCCATCCTCATCTTGGCAGCCAGCACCCCCACAAGGGCTCGTAGCACAAGGTGCATCCCCTGGTGCCCCACACACCTGCATAGAACAAATCAGGGCTCATAGGAGGAACATCCACACCTGCCTGTCCCTCCCCACACTTGTACCTTACCAGTTCATTTATGCCTTTCAGGCTCAGGGTGAGGGTTCGGGCAGAGAGCTCGCCCAGTGCCTGCTGGTTGGCCATGTGTTTTCTGTTGAAGTTCTCCCTCTGGACATCCATCAGCACCTCTGTCTGATGCCGGATACTGGCAGAGTTGCTCACAGGGCTAGGCACTGCTAGGGCTGAGGTGTTGGCACGACGTTCTGCCTCTGCAGATTGGCTATGAGCATGGCAAATGCTGTCATAGGCACCTAAGTAAGGCAAAAACAGGCAGTTAGCTGAAAATTGACCCTGGTCCACTTGTTCAGTTGGCCAACAACTCACCCAAGAAGTTTGAATGCTTAAGCAGGTCAAGATGCTGGTCGAGCTGCCGCAGTGTAAGATTAAGTGCAAGCCCATCTCTTTCCAGACCACTAAGTGCATGGTTGGCATTGAAGTTCTCATCCTGCACATCTGTGAGCTGTGCCTCGAGCTGAGTCAGGTACTCAGTTGCCTCCCCAATTTCACGCCTGCACAGGTGGGAGACAGGAGTGTTTAGAGAGGCTTCAGTCCTGATCCACTGGGACTTTGCCCAATCCCACCATGTGTTCTCAGGCCCATCCGCACCGCAGCTCCTCTGTGGCCTCCACAAGTTGTGCAGTGGAGGTAGCTGAGGTGTTGCGGGCACCCACAATGCCCTGGACTGTGCCCAGTTTCTCCTGCATGTTCCAGAAGCTGCTCTCAAAGGCACCCAGCACACCAGTCTGCTGCAGCTCTTGCACCTGCTGCTCTAGGCGCCGTGTACGGATAGCCAAGTCCTGTACTACGCGGTCCCAATCCCCAAAGCACGCATGGCAGGGATGACAGGCAGGAAAGACTCCTGAGAAGCCACGGGCACACTGGTCACAACGCACACCAGACACACCTGGGCGGCAGCTACAGTGACCCGTGGAGCGGTGACACTGAGGTGTGTCTATTCCATGAGGGTCACAGTCACAGACTATAGGAAAGGACAGACCATGGAGTTAGGACTCCCATGGGACATCCTGGGAAGTCTTCCATCCACCCTGGGACCCCCTGACCCCCTCACCACGACAATGCAAACCAGGGTCTCCCCAGTGGAGTTCTTGACACTCAGCACAGGTCCGCCCACCAAAGCCAGCATGGCAGTGACATTGCCCTGTGAACTAGGGGAGGAACAGGGCGTGAGTTAGAGCCTCTATCAGAGGCTAAGCCCTTAAGACAAGGCAGACAGCTAGCTCCATCTACCCATGGATCAGCAGTAGGGTCCCATACCTCATTGCAAGTAGGGCCTCTAGCCCGGCTCAGGTGGCAGGCACAAGGCTGGCAACCATGGCCGCTGGTAAGGTTCCAGAAGTTGGGGGCACAGTGGTCACAACTAGGGCCCTGGACGTTGGGAAGGCATGGGCACTGCCCACTGCTTGGGTCACAATGGCACCAATCAGCAGATGGGCACTGTTGGGGATTTGTGCCAAGCAGGTTGCAGGTACAGCCTGTGTCAGCCAAGATGAGCACAGTAGTCAAGGAGAGCCCAAGCAGCAGAGCCCCACCCCCAGCCATCCATTTCCATACTCACGGTGACAGCTTTGATGGGCAGCCTGCCCATGGAAGCCAGGCTTGCAGTGGGCACAGTGTGGCCCCTCAGTGTTGTATAAACAGTGCAGGCATTGCCCCGTTTGGGGATCACAAGCATCAGGGTCCATGGGGTCAATGTTTCCACTGCACTCACATGGTTGGCACTGGCCACCTGGCCTTGATGGCTGTCCAAAGTGCCCGGGGGCACAAGCTTCACATCGAAGCCCTGCCCACAGTCAAGGGGAAGCCATGAGTGCTTGCCCTAGCCACCTCACCCTGGTCCCATGCCTGCCCCCATCCACTCACCTGTGTGGCCTGTCTGGCAGTGGCACACAATCTGCTGTGAGTACTCATCCCGGTGGCAAGAAGTAGCAAAGTGCCGTTGGCTCCCAGGGCCTTCAGGACAGGGGCAGGGCCGGCATTGGCCCCCATATGGCAGTCGTGGGTCCCCATAGAAACCAGCAATACACCTTCAGAGAGGGGAAGGAAGAGATGTGTTATCCCTGAGCAACCTGCCCACCCACTGGCCCACTCCTAGCTGCTCCAGGCTTACCTTTCACAGTGCTCACCCCCTGTGTGATCACGGCAGCCCAGGCAAGTGCCTGTGTGAGTATCACACTCATCTGCATGCCCATTGCAGACACATGGCCGGCAGCTAGGGAATCCCCACTGGCCACGCTGGCAGCGGTCACAGCGAAGCCCAAAGGCACCAGTTCGGCAGGGACATTGTCCAGTGGTTCCTTCACATAAGCCACTGAGTGCCCCCTCAGGGCTACACTGGCAGGCTGGGGGCAGGGCAGAGGCTAAGCCAGGGGAGGGTGGCTGAGGGGAGTCTGGGTGAGGTCAGGGAATAAAAGAGAACTGCAAGGGACAAAGGATTGAGAATGTGGGGTCCAAGGCTGAGTTAAAGGAAAGAAGGAGGACCAGAGGGCAGAGAGAGAAGAGTAGTGGAAAAGAGAGAAAAGAACAGGAGGGAATAAGGGGCAGAAAAGTACCTTGACAACCTGTGGGGCCAAAGCCGTAGTAGCCAGGGACACAGAGATCACAATGGCGCCCAAATACTCCAGGTTTGCATAGGCACTGACCACCATGGAGGTTGCACTCAGAACTCAGTGAGCCTTGAGTGTTGCACTGACAAGCTGTGAGAGGGGAGTAAGTTCAAGTCAGGCTGGGCTCCCACCTCTGCCCCACTAACCCACATCACAGACACTCACGCAAGGCACCATTGTAGATCAGGGTGGACAGACTGATGAGGAGGGGAGCACAGGTCTCAGAGGGAGGGTTCTTGCTAGGCACTAGACCCTCTTCATGACAGCGGTAGCGCTCAAAGGTAGCACGGCGCTCCAGGGAAGCAGCATCACCCCCACTAAACATCCCTAGCACCAGGACATGGGGCAGCAGCACTAGCTGAAGGGATGAGCAAAAAAGAGTACAGTTCAGACCCAGGACGTTGCACAGAGCACTTAACCCAGCCATGAGTCTGCCTCTTCAGTCACAGACCCCTCCACTACTACCCTAGCCCCACCACCACATGCCCTGCCATCTTGGTTGGTATGAGTGAGAGGGAATTGTTCACCGAGTCAATTAACAGGCCAGGTCCAGAGTAAAGGGTCTCGGGCTGAGCACTTCCCCCTATTCGCACTAGCTTCAGATGTAGCTTGTAGGAGATGCCAGGCTCAAAACAGACAGGACTGGGAAACACCAAGTACCTGGGTGCAAGTGAGGACAGGTATGGGGTGGGGATCACTCAAGGTCCCCATACTCATCATCTGGGCTTCTTGTATCTCACTCACAGTAACTAAGCTGGGGTGGGCTGGGCTGGACTGGGCTAGGCCAGGCCAAGAAACAGCTGGGAACCCTAACAGAGAATCTGTACAAAAGATTCCAATAAACAGGGCTTGCTGGAATCATGCTCGTGTATAGATCAGTCTCACTGGAAACATAAAACCTGGCAACCCCACAGCATTTCCCTGGTACGAGAACTGGCCATTTTTCCCCAATAATCTCTTCACACTTCCGCCTACAACCTGCTCTTCACCAGGACTGTCACCTCCTCTTTCTCTTTCTCTCCGTTTCCTAAGTCACTTCTATCAACCTGCAAAACCACACTCAGTTTCTTTCATCCTCTCCCAAAAATCATCCTTCAATCCCTCAAGTCTTCCTCTAGATGCCCTCATCTTTGCTCTCCTGATCAACACATTTTTCAAAAGAGACCACTATAGTCAGTGCTTCCACTCTAGCATCCCACTCCAGTGGAACATTTGCCCCATCCTGTGCCAAGGTTACCAAGGACCTCCATGCAGCAGACATACACAGAAACCACTTCTCTATTCTTTTCTTTTACTTTTTTTTTTTTTTTTTTTGACACGCAATCTCACTCTCTTGCCCTAGAGAGAAGGCTGTGGCATCATTATAGCTAACAGCAACCTCAAACTCTTGGGCTTAAGCCAGTGGTTCTCAACCTTTCTAATGTCGCTAATGTCACAGTCCTTTAATACAGTTCCTGTGGGTTGTGACCCAGAGGTTGAGAACTGCTGGCTTAAGCAATCCTCTTGCCTCAGGCTCCCAAGTAGCTAGGACTACAGGCACCTGCCACAACACTTGGTTAATTTTTCCATTTTTAGTAGACACAGGGTCTTGCTCTTGCTCAGGCTGGTCTCGAACTCCTGAGCTCATGCAATTCACCTGCCCCAGCCTCCCAGAGTGCTAGGATTACAGGCGTATGCCACTGCACCCAGTTTTTCTATTCTTACCAAGTGTAGAGCAGCATGTAAAATTAGAAACATGTGCCGTCCTTCTGCACTCTTTTCTCTTACCTTCTAGACTAGACCCACGTTCCTAGTTCCCCTCAACTTCCATTCCCCTAGTTCCTGCTTCTTCTCTGGCCTCTAACATTAAAGTACCCCCCAAACCTGGTTCTGGTTCTCATTTCTTTATCTGGTCACTCTTTAGTAATGAGTCCCAAATTTATATCTCCAGGCCAGGTGCAGTAATCCTAGCACTCTAGGCAGGAGGATCTCTTGAGCTCAGGCATTCAAGATCAGCCTGAGCAAAAGCAAGACTCTATGTCAACCAAAAATAGAAAAAATTGGGCAGCGCCTGTGGCTCAGTGAGTAGGGTGGCAGGTTTGAACCCGGCCCCAGGCAAACTGCAACAAAAAAATAGCTGGGCTTGTGGCAGGCACCTATAGTCCCAGCTACTCAGGAGGCTGAGGCAAGAGAATCACCTAAGCCCAAGAGCTAGAGGTTTCTATGAGCTGTAACGCCACAGCATTCTACCAAGGGTGACAAAGTGAGACTCTAAAAAAAAAAAAAAAAAAAGAAAAAATTAGCCAGGCATTGTGGTGGGCACTTGTCGTCCCAGCTGCTCAGGAGGCTGAGGCAGGAGGATCCCTTGAACCCAAAAGTTTGAGGTTGCTATAAGCTAGGCTGACACCACAGCACTCTAGCCTGGGCAACAGAATGAGATTCTGTCTCAAAAAAAAAAGAGGCTCGGCACCTGTAGCTCAGTAAGTAGGGCAACTGTCACATACACTGAAGCTGGTGGTTCAAGCCCTACTCCGGCCTGCTAAACAATGACAACTGCAGCTTAGCACTCATAGCACAGTGGTTACGGCACCAGCCACGTACCAAGGTCAGCGAGTTCGAACTCAGCCCACACCAGCTAAACAAGGACAACTGCAACAAAAAATAGCCCAGCATTGTGATGGGTGCCTATAATCCTAGCTACTGGGAAGCCTGAGGCAAGAGAATCGCTTAAGCTCAAGAGTTGGAAGTTGTTGTAAGCTGTGATGCCACAGCACTCAACCAAGGGCGACAAAATGAGACTCTGTTTCAAAAAAAAAAAAAAAAGAAAAGAAATTTATATCTCCAGTTGACTCCTCTCAGTAACTTCAGACATAGAAAACCAACAACTCACTGGCCTTCCCCCATGTCTAAACATCTAAGCACTGCTCCTCCCTATGTCTCCATCTCATTAAAGAGCTCCACCCTCATTCAGATACCCAGGTTAAAAATCCTAGAGTCATCTTTCTGTTTTTTTGGTTTTAGTTTTGTTTTTTTTTTAGAGAAAGAGTCTCACTTTGTCACCCTCCGTAGTGTGCCAAGGCATCACAGTTCATAGCAACCTCCAGCTCTTGGGCTAGGGCGATTCTCTTGTCTCAGCCTCCCGAGTTGCTGGGACTACAGGCACCTGCCACAACACACGGCTATTTTTGTTGCAGTTGCCACTGCTGTTTTAGCTGTCCAAGGCAGGTTCGAACCTGCCACCCTTCGTATATGGGGCTGGCACCCTACCCACTGAGCCGCAGGCACCACCCCCTAGAGTCATCTTTCTATCTTCTGTCCTTTGGCTATGTCTAAGCCATCACCTCTGCTGCTAGCACCCTCTGGAACCTTCTCTTTTCTCACCATTTCTTCTGCTATTTTGCTGTCCAACAAACTATCATTCAGCCAACTCAGTTACCTCTAGAACAGTGATTTTCAACTGGTTTGCCATGAGAGGATGTTAGGTGTGCCTCAAAAAAAATTTTTTTTTTTTTTTTTTTGAGACAGTCTCAAGCTGTCGCCCTGGGTAGAGTGCTGTAGCATCACAACTCACAGCAACTTCAAACTCTTGGGCTTAAGCAATTTCTCTTGCCTCAGGCTCCCAAGTAGCTAGGACTACAGGCGCCTGCCACAATGCCCGTATATTTTTTTGTTGCAGTTGTCATTGTTGTTTAGCAGGGCCGGGCAGGTTCAAACCCGTCAGCCTGGGTGTATGTGGCCAGTGCCCTACCGACTGAGCTACAGGTGCCACTAGCCTCAAAAACTTTTAAAGATAAGGCAGGGCATGGTGGCTTACGCCTGTAATCCCAGCACTCTGGAAAGCCAAGGCAGGTGTATTGCCTGAGCTAACAGGTTAAAGACCAGTCTGAGAAAGAGTGAGACACCGTCTCTAAAAATAGCCAGGTGTTGTGGCGAGCACCTATAATCCCAGCTACTTGGGAGGTTAAGACATGAGAATCACTTGAGCCCAAGAGTTTGAGGTTGGTATGAGCTATGATGCCGCAGCACTCTACTGAGGGTGACAAAGTGAGACTGTATCTAAAAAAAAAAAAAAAAAAAAAAATTTTTTTTAAAGATCATTAATTATGGCTCAGCGCCCATAGCTCAGTGAGTAGGGCTCCGGCCACATACACCAAAGGTGGCAGGTTCAAGCCCAGCCTGGGACAGCTAAACAATAATGATAATTGCAACCAAAAATTAGCCAGGTGTCATGGCGGGCACCTGTAGTCCCAGCTACTTGGGAGGCTGGGGCAAGAGAATTGCTTGGGCCCAAGAGTTTGACGTTTCCGTGAGCTGTGATGCTGGGGCACTCTAGTTAGACTGTCTCAAAAAAATAAATATATAGGGCAGCACCAGTGGCTCAAGGAGTAGGGCGCCGGCCCCATTTACCAGGGGTGGTGGATTCAAACCCAGCCCCAGCCAAAACTGTAAAAAAAATAAATTAATCAATTAATTAATAATGGTGGCACCTGTGGCTTAAGGAGTAGGGCACCGGCCCCATATACTAGAGGTGGCGGGTTCAAACCCAGCCCCATCAAAAACTAAAAAAATAAATAAATAAATAAAATAAATAAAAATAAATAAATAAATAAATAAATATCATCAATTAAATTATTTTCAAAAGAAGTTCAAAGCATAGTAAGTATATTCTTTTTTTACTCCTCTTTTTGATTACATAATTTAGTGTGCACAGAAGTTTAACTATAGGTGTGTCCTGAGATTTAAAAAAAATAACAAAACTGCAAAACACTGCTCTAGAAGATCTTCCAGTTTCCATCACGGCTACTTAAGTCTATTCTCCACTCAGCAACTAGAGGAATCTTTGCTAAACACAAGTCATGTGGCGGCGCCCATTGCTCAGTGGGTAAGGTGTCAGCCACATACACCAAGGGTGGCAGGTTCAAAGCCACCAAGGCCCGGCCCAGGCCTGCTAAAACTATGACAACTGCAACAACAAAAATAGCCAGGCATTGTGGTGGGTGCCTGTAGTCCCACCTACTTGGGAGGCTGACGCAAGAGAATCACTTAAGACCAAGAGTTTGAGGTCGCTGTGAGCTCTGACACTACAGCACTTTACCCAGGACAACGGCTTGAGACTCTGTCTCAAAAAAAACAAAACACACGTCATAGTTGGCAAAATGTCTATAATGGGTACAGCCAAGTTCATTATAGTATTCTCTCTATTTCTATGTTTGAATATTTTACATGACCAAACCTTTAAAAAGAAGTGATGCAAAAGACAGATAAAATAAACATTACCCTAAATATAATAAAACATTAATCAGAATAGTCACATATCTGTTTAGAGTGATCTGATGCCACCACCCCACCACTACCACCACGGGCCCTCCCTATAGTGACAATGGATGATTTCCCATTAATCCTATACTGGCCTTATGACTTGGGGTCATGCCCAACAGAGCCAGGCAAACAGCACTCAGGAGGAGGTATTTGAAGGAAAGAATAGATGAATGAGCTGTGGGGTCTTCCAACTGCCCCAGAGATAGCTTAGGATTGGCCCCACAAACCCCCACAAACCCCATGTTGTAGTGCTCTCACCTGGTATTTGGTTGCAGAGTCCCTTGGATGTGATCATCCTTAGGCAGCACATGCCCACATGGGCTATGGGAAGGCACAGGCCCTGGACGCTGCACAGTCAGTTTTATCTCTGCCCATTGCTCAGGGACCTGCAAAAATGGGATAATGGAAGAGATGCTCCCACATCCAGAGGTTCAGCTCCAGGTCAAATGTCACAGGGTCTAACCTGGGGCTCTAAGCGCAGCAGCAGGTCGTATTCCATGGCTCTTGGCACAGAGGCCACCAGGAACTCTAGCATCTGATCTTCCTGCAGCCGCACAAAGCCTGAGCCAGTCCACAGTGGAGTCTCCCAGTTGGTCACCAGGCGCTCCACCACCTCAAGCACCTGGGAGATAATGAAGCCAGGGATAGAGACTCAGATGAGGTACTATCTCTGTCACAGACAGCCCCAAATCCATTTCTTCTGTCAATGCCTCACTCAAGGCTAGGTAATTGCTCCCCAACTCCCACAAGGCACTGGCCATAATCTTGCCTCTCCAGTCATAGTCCCACCTATACAACTCCCTTCACTGCTGCACCCCTCACCTGCCCGTGAACATCCTCAGCCTCCCAAGTTAGGTGGTCTAGGAAGGGTCGGAAGTAGCCAGGCTGGACCTGCTCGCAGCGTCGCCCAATCATGTGCTGGCGGCAGTGGCACTGACCTGTGGCCTCATCACACCTGGGGGGACACTGTGGCTGTTCAAGAAGAATGCCCTCTCCTGCCCAGAATCTTTCCCCAACCCTTCCCAGGCCCCCTTTATAGCACTCACTGGGGATCCAAGGCACCACCCACGTCGCAGTCACAGGGGCGGCAGCCAAGCAGGTCATGGCTCAGGCCCCAGTGGCCAGGCTGGGGGAAAAGAATTGCTGGGAGCCAGAAGCAGACCCTCCTGCCACCCAGCAGGGAATCCAACCACACGTTTCAGTCTCTGCCACCCCTTTGTAAAAACATGGACTCCACACCCTTGGCCTCCTGGACTTGAGGGTTCTCTAAGCTCTCAGTGCCCACACAATGGGGCATGAACATCACACCCCCCACCCCACCCCAGTCTGGTGTTTTAAGGACAATCCTGACCCCAGAACTCTAGCTCCCTCCAGTCTCACCAGACAGTGGTTGCAGCCATGTCCAGTTACTAAACGTTTGCAGAAACATGTTCCATCCTTGGGGTCACAAGGGGTATGCCCAGGTACTATGCCTTGTGTATTACACTGACAACCTGCAGGGAAGGAGTCCGTCAGCATTTTTGGGAGCTCTGGCAGTGCTTAGGTTCAGTTGAGTCAGGAATAAGAGGTCAGGGGTTAAAGGTCAATATAGGAGTTAGGGCAGGAGGCACATACGCTGGCACCCTAGAGGGTCACTGGCACTGAGCCCAAAGAAACCATCACGGCATTGCTGGCAACGATTTCCCACCACATATTCTTTGCAGCGACACTGGCCTGAGACCAGACCCAGTGCAGGTTCATCGTGGGAATCACAGCGACCACCATCTTGGGAACCCATGGGGTCACAATCACAAGCTAAGGGCAAAAAGAGGTATAGGGTTACCCTACCCCAATTAGCCCAGCATCAGTCCTTTCCTCAGCCCCACCCCATATCCCTGGTCTGGCCCCACCCCAAGCTCCTCATCCCAATTTCCTACAATCTGAACTGAAGTCTGGTTCCCAGGTTCCTGCCCTATGCTCAGCTTTCCCTCCACCATGCTCTATCTCAGCCTCACGGCGGCACACAGATGGGTCCCGCAGGTCCTTGGTTGGGTCTCGGTAGAAGAAGGGCCGGCAGAGTTCACAGTGGTGCCCAGCTGTGTTGTGTTGACATCCATCACACACGCCTCCACTCACATTGCCAGAAGCCAGGTATATAGCCATGTCGAAGTGGCAGCTGTGGGTGTGCCCATGGCACTCACACTCTGTAGAAGAAGGGCAAGGCAAAAACCACTTGAGAGGTCAGATCCTGGGGGTAAGGTGTGTAGAGGGCCCTGGTGAGTTCCTGAGGGTAAGGTGTGTAGAGGGCTAGTGATACCTTAGATCCCTGACACAAACCAGAATGTGTAGGTACAGGTTCAGGGACTTCCAAGGCTCAGTGTTATCCTGGGCCGCAACTCAGAGAAGATGGTAGAGGAGTATTGAGGGGCTCCCCAGGGTCATCAAGGCCTGGATACCCTTTGGACATAGTCTAGGCTTGACTCTCAGCTCTAAATTCTACCCAGGACACAGCCAGGCTGCAGAGTTCCAGAGCCATGGGGGCCGAGGTCTCACTCACTCCTACAGGCATGACTGTGGCCATCCTCAGCTGGATGCCAGGGCAGGTCATGATAGAAATCCTGACACTGCTCACAGTTGAGGCCACGAGTGTTGTGTTTGCAGATACAGGCTCCATGCACCTATGGAGGTGGACAGGTAGGTTATTAGCACTGCTCAGCCCTGACTACCACAGCCTGACACTGGGATAGGGTGCCCTATCCTAGCTATCCAAAGCCCCTTACCATGCCCTCAGCATGGGCTGGTGCCCCTGGAGCAGGTGCACACTGTGAGGCATGTCCATAGCAGAAGCAGTTGCCACGTACAACCAGCTCATAGAGGGCATAATAATACTTCTCTCGGATCTCCCGCCGTGGGTCAAGCAGGTTGTCTCCCAGGGTGTGTAGTCGAGTCAGGTTCACCCGTAGGTTAGTGATCTTCAACAAGTCTGAGTTGAGAGTAGGGTTGGAGCCAACTGGTCAGGCAGACCCTTGCTGCCCCATGCCCACCCAGGGGTTACAGCTGCCAAGGTCACCTTTAGAGACCTCCTGTCTATTGCCAACCGAGCTAAACTGGGCTTGGCACCTGCCCTAGGAAGAACCCAAAATAGTTACTGAGGCCCCAAATAGTCCCCAGCCGGACACTGAGACTGTGCCAAGCTCAAAGGGTGGAGCACTCACTCTGAATCCGAGAGCTATAGGGGTCTGGGATAGGGATGGCAGGGTCCAGAACACGATAAATGACCTATAGGGGCAGAGAATCCATTGAGACACTGCACCTTGCCTCAGACCCATCATCCCCTCTTTCTGGACCCCAGCCCATATCCCAGCCCTCACCTCGCCTTCAGTGGATGGCTCAATCTCTGAGTAGCGAGATTCACAGACTACGTCATCCCAGTGCCGTGGGGGGGCCAGTGGGACTCCTGGGAAGTCAGCCCCACAGTCATAGGAGAAATATCGGTACACGTGCCAGGTGCGGCCAAAGTCTGCCGAACGCTCCACCAGCATGGCAGCAGGGCGAAATGTCTGGGTGAGGGGCATGGCTGATGAGCAGGCACCAGATACAAGCCTAGCTCAAGGCCTTTAAGAGTCCTGTTCAACTCTCAAGAATCTCACCAAAAGATGGGAGCTACTGGTGGAAGTCAGACAATGACCAGCAAGAGTAGCCACTTCCAATGGGGAGGTATGGGGAGGGCTTGGAGGTTATGGGGCCCAAGGGACAGCATGTGACCCAGCCTAGGACTGAAGCAACAAAAGGGGATGTGCAAAGGCCTGGAAGTATAAGGCCGTAGAAGGTTGAAAGGACAAAGGAGGCTTTCATGAAGCCAAAGAACAACATATGAGCTCAGGGAGTCTGGATCATTCAGCTAGGGCTCTGTCCAGGGGTAATGGGGAGCCAAGCAGGGTAATTCAGGTAGACTCCCAGACATGCAGGCACCTTAAAGGTCATAATGAGATGGGTGAAATGGAACTCAGCCTCCAGATCCAGCTGGATGGTGACCTCAGAGATACCTGGGACAGGAGTCAGAAGTCAAAGACTTGAGGCTACTGGTGGACAGCCCTGCTCACTTGATGTCCTATCCATGGCCTTACCATTCTCTGACTGCCACCAGGCTGTCCGGCGCTGTGGCGCAAAGCTGGTAACTACATTCTCAATGCGATGGCTGTGTGGGTTGTCTCGAGAAGAGAAGGGGTATCGGGAGTCACACAAGAAGCACTTCTTTTCATCCTAGGTTGAGTGGGGGTTAGAATTAGGGCCTTGGGCAGTGCCAGCCCTACCCTGACTGGCCTCCCTCCTTGTCCCCAGCCACACCTGCAGGTGACTGACGATGCAGTAGGGCTGGGGGCTGTGCAAGCCACAGGTGGATGAGGCAGTCAGTCTGTCAGCACGGCCCACCAGCAAATCACCTGTGGCTGGGTAGCAACTTCCCCTTGAACAGCTGGGCACATCAGGGGCCAGGGCCTGGGCCAGTGTGGTGGGCAGCACTGGAGACAGTGGGTTAGCCAGTTCTGCTGAGCTCCTATCTGGTAGTCCCACCCATGTGCTCCAGAGGCAGTTACCCCAGCCCCTGCCATTACACCCCTAACCCCAACCCTCACCAGGCCTGCTTACCACTCAGCAGTAGGCCCAGTTGAAGTTCCCAGAGCACAGGCTGTCCCCTCCCTCGCTCCATCCTGAAAAGGAAGGAAACAGAGATGAAGAAAAATAAAGGGTCTGGGGCCTAAGCCTCCCCACCCCTTTTGGGGGTCCCATGCTGACTCTACCTGTATAGGTCCTTGGCCAGTTTCCTTCCAGGCCCGCAATCTGTACCCAGGTCTGTCCAGCGGTCCCTCCACCAGCTTAGAGTCTAGCAACTTGAAGCAAAGTTGGGAAGCGCGGCAGGAAGGAAAGCACGGAGCAGATTTAGGGCAGGAATTAAATAACAGGCAGAGAGCCTCCACCCTGATCCTACCCCTGCCCTCCAGAAACAACCCTCACCCCAGGAACTGGCCACTACCACCTCACCCACAAATCTTTATTATGCCCTCAAATCTAGATCTATATGGAGGCCAGGGGAAGATAGGGAGTTTGGTACTTTAGAAAGACCAAAAGGAAGGAAACCCACAGAGTTGGAGGGATGGCAGGAAAGAGTAAGAGGATTTGATCATTGGGATATCCAATGCTGGGCCTAGGATCCTATATCCTTTTCCCCTGGTGTCATAGATGCCATAGAAATCACTGTCATCTCAGCTATTCAACCCCAGAGCTCCAGCATCAGCAGGGAAGCAGGAGGGCACAAGCAGGAGACCCAAACTCCTCTATTCAGAGCTCTGGGGAGCTTTAGGACAGCTCTAGGAACAGGACAGGATGCGGATGGAGGAGAGACGGGAAAGTCCTCTGATGTCCCAGGCACAGTGGCACAACTCTGGGGATCTCTGCCTGCCCTAGTCACTACAGAGTAGGCATGAGAAGTGCTGCCTCAGTTTCCCAGTATATATAATGGGCACTAGGGGGAGGACACTGGATCAGAGCAATAGCCAGCAAATCCAGATCTTGTTGCTATTTATCCACTCCGGGATTTCCAACTCTCCAGTAGCTCTGGAGCCCGGGATTGGAATGCGCTTGGAGGCCAGCGGGCACACACACACCCCACCCAGGCCCCCGGGACTAGGAAGAGTAGGGAGGGAGCATGGAGTCAGCAGGTCTTCAGGACAGGGTCAGGCTTACCACCACAGCTGTTCTAGCTGGGAGTACCTGGAGCTGCCAGCTCAGGGAAGAAAGCTGGGAGTTCCTCAGAGGAATCACCCCTCTTCACAAGGCTCCTGCAGGGCGGGGGGTGGGGGGTGGGGGGCGGGGGGGGGGAGGCAGTCAATCTGCTGTACTTTCAGAGTCACTGGGAATTATGATAGTCATCTGGAATAGAGGTCACCAATCAACCTGGGAGGTTCAGGGATACTCAGAATTTTATTTTATTTATATGTTTCTTTTTTGAGACAAAATCTCACTCTGTTGCTCACAGCAACCTCAAACTGTCAGGTTCAAGCTATGCTCCTGCCTCAGCCTCCCCAGTAACTGGGACTACAGGTGCCTCCCACAATTCCTGGCTAGTTTTTCTATGTTTAGTAGAGATGGCATCTCACTCTTGCTCAGGCTGGTCTTGAACTCTTGAACTCAAGGGGTCCTCACCATGCCTCAGCCTCCCAGAGTGCTAGGATTACAGGTATGAGTCACCACACCTGGCCAACTCAGAATTTTAGATCATTCAGGTAAAGGTTTGTCAGAGTTGGGGCGTTAGATGGCCTCAGGGAGTTATATGATCCCTCTGCTTTCTCAAGGACAGAGAGCCTCTAGGGAACATCATGGGATCAGATGGGTGTCACTCAGCATTAGTAGGCACACAGTAGGATCACTGGTCTCTCAAGATCAGGAAGTTCCTGGGTCACTCTGGGGTCACTTTGAGTCACCATGTGGTCCTATGTATGCTGGCATACATAGATAGCAGTCAACAGGTGGCATACTTGTTGATACCCCACCTCATGTACTTAAGCCACTTTGGTACCCACTGCTACAGAGCCTGCAGGGTGGTTGCCTTCTTGCCCAGTGCCTGCTTATTCAACCTTGAGAATCAGGTCATCTGAGCTAAGCTATGACCCCTGGCCCTAACCTCTGACGCTGGCCTTAATATCTGTCACTACCCTGACCCCAGCCCTAACCTATATAAACCCTAATCCTAATCAACAGCGGACTCCCTGTTATGAACTTTGGCCCCAGCCCTGATCCCTACATGAGTCTGGACCTGATCTGGACCCAGTCCTGACATAGCCACAAAATCCTTATTCTGACTCTAACCCCGCCTGGTGTCACCCTTCTTGGGCCCACTCATGTACCCTCTATAGGCAGCTTCACCTAGCTTCTCTGCACCTTCTTCAGGAGATTCTGGGCCTCAGCTTGTGCCTGCTGTACCCATTCTCCTGCATCCTTCACCACGGCTACCAGACCATTTGTGCCCTCTTGCAACCCTGCCCCACTCAGCCAGACCACTTGTAACTCCTAGAGCAGGACTGGACCTGAAACTACACCCCACCTAGACTCTACTGCCCCAAATATATCACTGCCCTAGGTTCCTGAGGGGATTGGGAGTTTTGGAACTGAGACCCTACCTGAGCTCAGTGTAGCCAGCTCCAGTCTAACTTCCATCCCACTTCCCACTGTGTAGGAGGGATTCCTGAGACCCTAACACCTGCTGTTCCCCCATCTCAATTTGCCCAGGCTGCCAGCCATGCCCTCAGCCCATGCTGCCCATTCTTCTGCCTCTTGGGCCTACTGTGACTCAGGCAGGGCAAAACATGTTCTGAGGACCTCAGCTGTACTGAACAGATGCTCCAGGACTGGGGCCACATCAGCTGCCAGGTGCCAGTCACATAAGGCAAAGGTTGGGAAGTCACCGAGGGGACATAGTAGGGCAGCAAGTAAGTTGATTGTTCCAATGGTCAGGATACTTAGTAGCATGTGGTATCATAGGGGGTCAAGGATCTCAGGGAGAATGGGAATCACAGTAGTCGTTGAACAAGGGATACAAGCGAGCTGAGAAGGACAAGTGGAGTATTGCTTCTTGTACACTGGCCTCCAGACCTTCAAGTGCCAAATTCCCTGCCCCTGGCCCTTGCTCTGAGCCGCCAGATAAGTTCCCAACTCAGCCAGCACCCACTGAAACACAGTGCTTGGTCCTTGGCCCTGGCTATACCTTTCCTGAAGGCCACAGATGCTCAGTTGAGTATCCCTTTCCTGACCACCCTGATCTCTACCTTCACCCTCCTGGCCCTTCACCTGGTCTGCTGTACCTGATGTAGGATGTCTTCAGCTTTAGACATCTTCTAGTTCATACTGTCTGGCGTAAGGAGAATACCCTGGATCTGACCCAATAGGAGGGCAGTTGCTGCAGTCCCACTTGTGAGAGGGGAATCACCAGCCCACACCATGACACCAGCTCCACACTTAGTTTGCACCTGTGTCTGTGAGAAATGGGGTAGGAATCTTGGGCCTGAACCCTGAACCTTGATCCCTGACCCAATGGCCCCTAACCTCTCACTTACCCTGCCTTTGATATAACTTACCCAGTGGTGTGCTGGAGGCTTATAAGAGCCAATTGTTAAATTTTCAGGAATTTTGCAAATTAGTTATTAAATGATATGGTAGACTAAAAACAATGATGGTAGAATTATTTACACCACAGAAATTGATAAATGCTACAAATCGGTTCCCCTTACTCCCAGCCAGTTAAACATTTACCAGCATACTAGTGCTCCCCACTGGTCAGTTGTTATGAATATTCCTCATTCTGAAAGGAGTATCATGAACTTGTCCTAGAGGTCCACTTACTCCTTTCTTCAACTGAAAACAGATATGCAACAAACAGACAAGTATCCATGTATCCATGAAGAAGTGCTGGATGATATACCTGGTTGCCACACCCCAGGGCCCCCTTGCATGATGCCATGTCTTCTGGGCCTAGATTCCCATAGAGCATATTGTGGCCTGTCATCTGACCCACTCCTACCAGTTTACTACAGCTGGTAGGGGTGGGTCAGATGTGGAATGTGTCTCCTGCAACCCCACGTCCAAGTCATGGTCTCCTATTATTCCTTCTAGGGCTCCCACCCATAGACTCCATGGCTCTGTACCCATTACTGATGCTGCTCCAAGGCTGTGACTACTATGTCCAGGCTAGAGGAGGAGTTGTGGGATGCTACCAGAACTCACTGAGCAGTGAATATGGTCCCAGGGCAAGGGGGGACCCTATAGGACACAGGAACACAGACCAGCCCAAGTCCTTGACCCCTGCATTCCTGCAAACAAGATGGATAATCTAGTGAGGAATACATGTCCCAGATCTATTGCTCCAACACCCAGCCTACCCCAGGTGATAGACCTCATTTAGGCAAAAACCCCCAGGGATCTATAGCTCCACCCACTACTCTAACTCTGACTCTGAGACCTAGAAACTGCAGGTATAGCATTTGGACGCTGTTGACCAGTTCCTTCAGTTTCAGCCCCCTCATAGCTATCCTGTGGGCTGGCTTGGCCCCCACAGTAGCTGCTCCATGGAGCAGTGGAGTAGTAGCTCCACTACTGGAGCTTTCAGGACTGCATTAAGATGCTGTCTGGTCCTCCAACTGTGGCAATGGTGTGGACTTCAAGCATGACCTCCTGGGAAAGTAGGGCAGCTGAAGAAACCTAGGCCTCAGTATCTGCAGGTGATGGGAGTTAAATAGATGAGTAACTTAGGTAGGGTTTAATTTCCTGGAACAGGATCAATCAGCCTCCTGAGTCTCCCACATACACAAGGGCATCTCTTCTTCCTGCCACAGCCTATGTCCTGCCTTTACCTGTGTCCCATTCATCTATTGGTCCCACTTATGATCCTTTTGGGCCACACCACATGCAGTCCTCAAACCCTAAGGGAAGAAAGTACAAGCCAGTTAGTGGAGCCAAAGACCCTCCTTCAGGAGAAGGAAAAGGCCGAGAGTTCTTAGAGGCAGCACACACACACTTGTGTCTTCTCCTCCTAGCCCTGCTCCTGCCCCAGGCAGCATCCACACTTACAACTGGCTAAGGGTTTCTCTCTTCTTGCTTTCTCTGGCCTGGCCCCCTTGGCCATTCGTGCCCCCATATCACTAAACCTCACTTCCCATGGCCCCACTTGGTTCTCATCTCCTGACCTGTTGTCCTGTGCTCCTTCATGTCCTAAACTGCATGCTCACTGTCTCCAGACCCTTACCCTGATGTCTCCCTCACTCCCTGAGTCTGGCTCTCACCTTCTCACCAAGGACACAAGAACATAGTGCAGGCCTCATCACTGACCACTCCCCTCCTAGAAATGCTTGCTTCCTGTGGCCATTCCTCTCTGTCTATACCAGATCTCAATCCTAACCCTCCATCTATGTCTTCTCAGCCTCCTTCCAGCCCTAACCCACCTTCATCCCATGCTTGCCATGACCCACTCACAGTGGTTCCACCCCACTAATGCTCTACAGCATGAAGGGTTGGGCTCATGCAGTCCCAGGTCCCACCATCAGCTCGCAGTTAATGTCACGTAAGAACACAGACTCAGACAGCTATTTACAGCAACATACACCAGTGCTGATAGTCATATGGACATTCATACCAGCCTTAAGTCATACTCTGTCATGGGCAGAAATATATTAGCTCATACCTATATACTACCACATGCTATGTGTAACATGGTCTCACTCACTGGTTGATGCATTGGTTGCCAAGTGTATTGGTCATGGCAGCTGCAGGGTTCACAGCTCCAGGGCTCTCCCGCATCAGGTTTCAAAAAATGGAGGCATAGCAGTTGTGGTTCCAATCCAGTGTATGTGGGTGGCATAGGCACTGCCTGCAGATCTGGTTGTAGAAACTGGTTTTAACCCCAGATATGCACTGCACTGTGATAGTGCCTGAGGGTCATAGCTGCAGCCTGGGGACAGGAAAGACTTAACAGGGTCTGCAGAGGGGAGAGCTCCCAGACACCCTGGGATATTCCCAGGTACCCAATCCCACTCTCCTGCTGGCAGTCCTCTGGGTGCAAGGCACTGCCATGAAATCCAGCCTACAGTGGGCAGACCAGGGCCATGGCTGTGGTGCAGACAGTACTGGCAGTGCTCATGGTAGGTGGGATTATGGGGATTGAAATTGTTGTTGCACTGTCAGGGCCAGCATTGACTTCTTTTGGGTATTCTCCTGGCCAAGAATGCACAAATTAGCCAGGGGAACAATAATCATAGTAGAGGCCTGGAGAGGACTAGGGTATATGTAACTTGTCTCAAGTATCTTCCTGTACCCTTGGGGCCTATGGGTTCCAGGTACCCAACCGAAAGTCTGAGGTCTGGCCAGGAGGGACACAATAGCTATGTTATAGCCCATTTTCCTGGCTTACAAAGTCCATACTTTTAAGTCCATGAATACATGTTATTCCCCAATTTGGCCCTTCCTACCAAGAACAGGAACTCTTTGAGGGTAGGTGCCCAGCTCAGCATACAGGTAGCATTGGCAAAGATTTGTCATGTGCACCTGATGGGATTGTGAACAAGTGACCAGAGCTTTGATTTTGCCAACCATGCCTCACCTGTGTAGCCAGGTGCATAGCGGCACAGGACATGCCCACTCATGCTGTCCATATGGCAGGAACTCTCATGATAAAGGCCAGAACAGAGTGCCCAGGACAGAGGTAGGGCCAGTGCTGCAGATCTGAGCCCAGAGTGGGGTCTCCATAGTAGCAGATAGAATGGGGCATGGCCAACTCATAATTCCTTTTCAACCCATCCAATGACAGTGCTCGCTTCTCACAGTGCTGGCCCATAATGCCCCATGGCAGGCCTGGCAGACACATGCAAGTGGGTGGCACAACTCAGAATGCTTATTGCAGGCACAGGGCTGGCAATGTGGGAAGCCCCACTGGCTATGAAATCACCAGTAACATTGGCACCAGCATGTCCTGCTCAGTACATGCAATGTCCATTCACAGGGTCACAGATGGCACTGGGGGCACCCTCAGCATGGCAGCAGCACTCTGTGGGTAGACAGGGTGATCAAACCATGCAGGGAAAGGAGATGGTTGGCCCCTGACCCCATGCCCACTGGCCCTGAACAGTTCAGAAGGTTAATTGCTACAGCTGGTGGGCCAGAAGCCATATGTTCCAGGCACATAATTGTTACAGGTACAACCAACATCATGGCGACAGCAGGGGTACTGCCCACCCAGCAGGGCACATTCGGTGCTCAGTGAAGACTGCAGGTAGCACTCACATGCTTGCAGGAGGAATAGCAAGATTAGATATATGAACTTCATGGTGTTCCTGTAACCCTTATCCTACAGCCCCTCAAGCCAAGGGTACACACTCATGGAGATCACCCCCAGGGAGCTGGACCACAGGCAAAGAGCAATGAACCCAGCCCCACTCACTAACACCTGCCACCTTCCTAGTGTCGGCCCTCACAGCCCCTTCCCTCCTTTCTTTTTCCTAATCTCTTTCTTTATTTTTATTTTTATTTTTTTGAGACAGAGTCTCATTTTGTTGCCTTTGGTAGAGTGTTCTGGTGTCATAGCTCACAGCAACCTCAAACTCTGGGGCTCATGTGATTCTCTTGCCTCAGCCTCCTGAGTAGTTGGGACTACAGGTATCTGCCACAATGCCCGGTTATTTTTAGAGACAAGGTCTCGCTCTGGCTCAGGCTGGTCTCAGACCTATGAGCTCAGGCAATCCACCTGCCTCGGCCTCCCAGAGTGCTGGGATTACAGGTGTGAGCCACCGCCTGACCCTTGAATAGGTTTCTTCTCCTTCTCCATTTCAGCAACCTCCATTTGGGCCTCCCCCAAACAATCCATTCTCCCCATATCTCTTCCCTGATCAAGTATCTTCTATGGCTTCCCAATTCCTCTGGGATAAAGGTCAAGCCTCTCTCCTGGCCCACAAAGGTCCTGTGAAGTCTGGCTCTGCCTATTCTTACCTTCTACCCTTTGCATGTGCTGTTTTCCCTGCCTGGACTCCTCTACCCACACTTTCTACCTATGTAAATCTTTTTTTTTTTTTTTTGAGACAGAGCCTCAAGCTGTCGCCCTGGGTAAAGTGCCATAGCATCACAGCTCACAGCAACCTCCAACTCCTGGGCTCAAGTGAGTCCCCTGTCTCCACCTCCTAAGTAGCTGGGACCATAGGCGCCCGCCACAACACCTGGCTATTTTTTCGTTGCAGCCGTTTGGCGAGCCCGGGCTGGATTTGAACCTGCCAGCTCAGATATATGTAGCCAGCCCCTTAGCCGCTTGAGCCATAGGCGCCGAGCCACCTATGTAAATCTAAATCCTCTTGGTAAAACTAGGCCTTTGTAATCCTATCTCCAGCCCCACCACATCAGTCCTGTCTTATAATTTATGTCTCTGCCAGATGTGGGATGGAGCCCCTAGTAGCTCATCAAATCCAAAAGGATGTAATTCTCTAAGGGTTTCACATCCACTTAGTCTACTGTGGCTTCATTGTCATGGAGTACTGTGTTTCCACTTCAAAGCAAAAAGGTCTAGATAGAACCATAGTTCTGCAAGGAATGTGGAGAAAGGTAGAGATAGGGTGAGAAGGTCATGATCATGTGATACTAGGGATGATGCCCCATTTCTATTGTGCAGGGTTTTTTTTTTTGTTTCTTGTTTTCAGAGACAGAGTCTTACTTTGTCGCCCTCAGTAGAGTAGTAGAGTATCGTGCAATCACAGCTCACAGCAACCTCAAGCTCTTGGGCTTAGGTGATTCTCTTGCCTCAGCTTCCGGAGTAGCTGGGACTACAGGCACCCACCACAAAGCCTGGCTATTTTTTGTTGCAGTTTGGCCGGGGCCTAGGTTCAAACCTGCCACCTTCAGTATATGGGACCGGCACCCTACTCACTGAGCCACAGGTGCCGCCCTGTTGTGCAGTTTTTGGACCCAACATTTTATCATAAATGAAAAAAAACCACCTTCGTAAATCCTGCTCTAGTTTTAAACCAAGTCCCTGTTTTGATTGTTCTATGTATGACATGATAAATCACATCATTGGTTGGGGTATTGTTTCAAATATGTTCGTAGCATAATGGGGTCTTTTTTTTTTTTTGAGACAGAGTCTAACTCTGTTGCCCTAGGCTAGAGCGTCATGGCGTCATAGTGGTTCACAGCAACCTCCTGCCTCAACCTCCTGAATAGCAGGGACTACAATTGTGTACCACAATGCCCAGCTAATTTTTCTATTTTTTGTAGAGATATGGGTCTCACTCTTTTTTCTTTTCTTTTCTTTCTTTCTTTCTTTTTTTTTTTTTTTGAGACAGTCTCACTTTGTAACCCTTGGTAGAGTGCTGTGGCATTATAGCTCACAGCAACCTCAAATTCTTGGGCTCAGCTTGGCACCCATAGCACAGTGGTTATGGCACCAGCCACATGCACTAAGGCTGGTGGGAGCGAACCCTGCCTGGGCCAGCTAAATAACAATGACAACTGCATCAAAAAAAAATATAGCTGGGTGTTGTGGTGGGTGTAGTCCCAGCTACTTGGGAGGCTGAGGTGGGAGAATCGCTTAAGCCCAAGAGTTTGAGGTTGCTGTGAGCTGTGATGCCACAGCACTCTACCAAGGGCAACATAGTGAGACTCTGTCTCAAAAAAACAAAAAACAAGAACAAAAACTCTTAGGCTCAAGCGATCCCCTTGCCTCAGCCTCCCAAACTGGGACTACAGCACCCGCCACAATGCCTGGCTATTTTTAGAGACAGGGTCTCGCTCTGGCTCAGGCTGGTCTTGAATCTGTGAGTTCAGGCAACCCATCTGCCTTGGCCTCCCAGAGTGCTAGTATTATAGGCATGAGCCAACTGTGCCCAACCTAGGGTCTTACTCTTGATCAGGCTGGTCTTGAACTCTTTTTTAATTTTTATATTGATAATTTTTTTTTTTGGAGACACAGAGGCATCACAGATCACAGCACCCTCAAACTCTTGGGCTCAAGTGATTCTCTTGCCTCAGCTTCCCGAGGAGCTGGGACTATAGGCACCTGCCACAACACAGCTATTTTTAGAGACAGGGTCTCCCTCTTGCTCAGGCTGGTCTTGAACCTGTGAGCTCAGACAGTCTGCCTGCCTTGGCCTCCCAGAGTGCTAGAATTACAGGTGTGAGCTAACATGCCTGACTTAGGTCTTAAATTCATGAGCTCAAGGGATCCTCCCACTTGGGCCTCCCAGAATGCTGGGATTACAGATGGGAGCTACCATGCTCAGCTGTATAATGGAGTCATGATATTGGGGGTCACAGGGTTGGGGATCACAGGTTACCTACCTGCATGCATGGGGCACACCCAAGCATAATGAGGTCTTAATATTGAGAGTCATAGGGTTGGGAGTCACAAGCTACTTGCCAGTGTGCATGGGGCAAGGCCACCTGGAATAGCTGCTCTGAGGCCAGGAGATGTACTAGTGGATGCTATTAGGCAGGATTGAGCACAGACACTAATGCCTGATAGACTTCAGGTTCCTGGGGTCAGGGGTCAGCAGTCACAGAGCTGCCCAACCCATCACTACCCATCCACATCCACACTCCAGGCACCATGCCACCGATCTGGGTCTCACTGCACAGGGCAAAGTCATATTCCAGGGTACAAGGAACCATGGGCACTAGCAGAAAGAGGTCAACTCCATTGACCACATGTGCAAAGTCCAAGACAGTCTAATGTACACACCCAGACCCCTGATGCAGGGAAAGGGGATTTTCTAGGTCCTGGATGTGAGACACAGACTCCATATCCACCCTACTCCAGGACCTAGGACACTAAGGACTTAGGTTCCTATTCCCCCAAGAACCCTAGTATCTGTATCGCTAGTGCTCCCATCCTTCCTAAGATCCTAGTAACCTGTGACTTATCTTGTTTCTCAGACTCTTCACCTTGTACAGCTGGTGGCTGTAATTGTCTCACCAGGCAGGGTAGAGGGCACATTGAGAGTTGTGGTGTCTCCAGTCTGGACTGGAGCAGGCCAAGGACAGTCCCTGGGGTTTGTGTTACAGAGGAAAAGAATAGGCCAGGGGGCTCCCAGGGAAGAATTGAGTCGTCAGTGTCCTTCAACATTCTGGCTTAGTTCTCTCCCACAGTGTCCTGGGAATAATATATCCTCTGTCCAAGATATTAAAACTCTGACATGCTGATACTTGGATTTCCTAATGTTTCCACCCCTGCTCATCCTCTTCCTCCAAATAGTTCTCTCTAGACCAGCGTTCTCAACCTGTGGGTCATGACCCCTTTGTAACAATAAAAATACATCGTGGCATTATGAAGGTTGAGAACCACTGCTCTAGATATTCACTCCTTCCTCTGAGCTCCAACATCTAAGCTTTGATTTCTTCCTATCTCCGGCCCTCCTGGATACTCACAGCCAGAGGTCAGCTGGCTGGAGACCCTAGCCAAGTTTGGCCTTCACTGAGGCCTGGTCAAGGGAAGCACAGAAATATACAGATTAGAGCTTATGGCAGTGGCAGTGGTGGCCATAGAGGTGGGGGAAACATAGACAGAGACCCTCTCCTGCAGAATACGAGAGAGAGCAGAGAAGGGGGCAGGGTGAACTCCTGATTTTTGCCACTTGACCTTGACTCCCAGGTCCTGCCCTGTACTTGTTGATGTAGGTGCTCCCAAAGTAACAGTCACAGGAGTTACTTTACATCTGGGCCCAAACCCAGAATTTGGGCTTCAAGAGAGAGTAGTTGGGTGAAGGTGAAAGATCTGGACAGGGAAAGAGGGGTTAGAGGACTGGGAGGTCATATACTGGGAGTGTCTGTTGTAGGGAAGGGGTGAGTATAGGGTTTGAATTCTCTTCTACCTGCATTGAGAGGGAAAATACTCTGGTGCACTCCTGCATGGCTTCACAGAGGGAGGTAAGAAAGTTAAACCAAGGGTTTGTTAACATGTAAGGCATGAAAGGGGTAGAGTTATTCCTCAGACTGAGATCTTCCTCCAAACATGTTTGCTGTGAAACATCTTTAAATCCAGTGTACGGGCTTGGTGCCTGTGGCTCAAATGGCTAAGGCGCCAGACATACATCAGAGCTGGTGGGTTCGAATCCAGCTCGGGCCTGCCAAACAACAATGACAACTACAACCAAAAAATAGCCGGTGTTGTGGTGGGTGCCTGTAGTCCTAGCTACTTGGGAGGCTGAGGCAAGAGAATCGCGTAAGCCCAGGAGTTGCAGGTTGCTGTGAGCTGTGATGTCATAGCACTCTACTCAGGGTGACAGCTTGAGGCTCTGTCTCAAAGAAAAAAAAAGGGGGGGGGGAGCGGTGCCTGTGGTTCAGTGAGTAGGGCACCAGCCCCATATACCAAGGATGGCGGGTTCAAACCCAGCCCCGGCCAAACTGCAACAACAACAACAAATAGCCGGATGTTGGTGTGGGCGCCTGTAGTCCCAGCTACTCAGGAGGCTGAGGCAAGAGACTTGCCTAAGCCCAGGAACTGGGGGTTAATGTGACCTGTGATGCCATGGCACTCTTCCGAGGGCGATGAAGTGAGACTCTGTCTCTACAAAAAAAATGTTTTTGAAGTCCAGTGTGGTGCTTGTGGCTCAAAGGAGTAGGGCGCTGGCCCCATATGCCAGAGGTGCTGGTTTCAAACCCAGCCTCGGCCAAAAACTGCAAAAAAAAAAAAAAAAAAACAATGTACAATACTGTTGTAATATATTTAATTACTTCCCCTTCTTTTGTTCCTAAAGCTCCCATCTTAGGGTATATGCTGGTTCAGTTAACCAAGGTGATATTGATGGTGGTAACCCATGAGGGGCATCTACCTATGCACAAGATAGATCTACAGTCATGATAATATCCTTTTACTCATTAGCTCCAAGAAGCTCAGTGGCTAAGGTGAAGGCCAAATCAGAAGGTAGGTAAGGCTTACCAGACAATGGCTACAGACCTGTCCAGAGACAAATTTTTTGCAGTGACAGATACCAATAGTGGGATCACAGGCATGAGTGTCAGGGACCTGACCCCGGAGTTGTACCTTCAGGCTAAGGCATATGACTCTCAGATTGCTAATGGGACTGTAGGGTGCATGTGCTATCAGAGTAGTGATTGGATCCAGAGCAAGGAGGATACGAGGGTGGGAGGGTGGGAGCCCACCCTGAGGGTTACTCTTGCTGGTAATCCTTAGGTTGAGTGGGGGTCAAGCCATAGCAACCAGGCTGGCAGGTATCACAGTGCTGGCTTTGAAGCAACAATGCCCAGAAAAGCAACTATGGGTCTCATCTGCATGAGCATATATAAATCCCCTAATGGGGGATTACAAGGTTACAGTCACAGGTTGACTCAAGAGTCAGAGGTTAAGGATGGAATTAGGTCAGAAGTCACCATGGAGCTGAAGGATCATGGTCAGAGTTGAGATTGGGGGTTGGAAGCTCTAGGAATGGGGATCCTTCCGGAGGTTGTGGTGGAAGGAGGACTGGCAGTACTCACAGTGGCACCCAGCTGTCTTGTGCTGACATGCATCACACATACCTCCACTCACACTGCCAGACAACAGATACATAGCTATGTCAAAGTGACAACTGTAGGCATGCCCATTGTACTTACATTCTGCGATAGAAAGGTAGATGTATGGTGGGCTGACCCATGGCAGGTATGGCCAGAGCAGGGCATAGCATCTACCCCAGCAGGTGTGCGGGTGCCGAGGCTCTACTGCATGCCATGGGAAGTCCTGATGCAAGACCAGGTAGCACTTAAGTGTGCACCAACTTTATGGTGGCAGCAAACACAAAGCCCATGTAACTAGCAGGGAAGAGGGCAAGATAGATCTTCCCCAATGCCCCAGCTTGCCCACTGCATCAGCCACAGAATGCCTCTCCCATAGTCCTCACCATGCCTTCCACATTCACTGGGGCCCTATCTGAGGTCTATACTCAAGAGGTGTGGCCATGGCACAGGCAACTTCCTCTGGTCATGAGTTCATAGCATAGTAGCAGAAAGGGCGTCCCTTGTGTCCCTCCACTGGCCTGTGCGGTGTGTGCAGTTTGGAGAAGTACACAGGTTAGTCAAGTGTGGGAGTATTGGAGACACAGATGGTTAGATCTCAGGTGCCTTGGTCCTCACCACGCTATGGCTAGGGAGGAGAAGGAATGGGGAGAGGTTTCTCCCTCTTCTGCATCCTTGCTGTCACATTCCCCAGCACCCATGTTCTGGGATCCCCCCATCTCTGCTCCCCTGGGTGTGCCACCTTAGAATGACCACAGCTCTCCACCATGGTAATATTAGGTTGTTTCAAAAGTCTTGTCCGTTTTAATGACATGTGTTTTTGTAGCTCCATATCTCAATAAATATTTATTCTACTGTGTCGTGGTATATACTGATCGATGGAGAATTTTGTACTCTATACATTGATGCTGTTCATTTTTTTCTACTTTTAACTTTTTTTATTCTTTTCAGCCTGTTACTATATGATGTCATTAAGCGATTTTCGGCCAATTTTTCTCTCTGAATTCAAATTGAACCAAGGCGCTGCCAAAACAGCCCGAAAAATTAACTAGACATTTGGCAATGATAGTGCTAATGAACGCACTGTTTGACGTTGGTTTGCAAAATTTCGTTCTGGAAATTTTAGCCTCGAAGATGAGCCCCGAAGTGGTCGATCTAGAGTAATCCAGGACGAGGATTTGAGGACCCTGGTGGAAGCTGACCCATCACAAACGGTGCGCGGGATGGCAGAAGAACTGGGTGCCAGCTCCCATGCAGTTTTTGATGGTTTAAAATGTATTGGAAAGGTAAAAAAGCTCGAAAAGTGGGTGCCCCACGATTTAAACGATCGGCAGAAATTGTCATGTTTCGAGGTTTGTTCTTCATTGCTTTTGCACAATCAAAACGATCCTTTTTTGGATTGGATCGTCACGTGTGACGAAAAGTGGATTCTCTATGACAAAAGGAAATGTTCAGGACAGTGGTTGGACACCGATGAGCCACCCAGGCACTTCCCAAAGACAAAACCCCACCAAAAAAAGATCATGGTTACTTTATGGTGGTCAGCGGCTGGTGTGATTCACTATACCTTTCTGCAACCAGACCAAACCATCACAGCAGAGTCCTATTGTGAGGAAATCGATGAAATGTTCCCGAAAATTGCCTCAGCAGCAGCCAGCACTGGTCAACAGAAGAGGTCCGATCCTGCTCCATGACAACGCCCAGCCGCACGTCTCACAAATCACCATCTGAAAATTAAAGGAATTGAGCATCGAAGTTCTGCCCCATCCATCATACTCCCCAGACCTCTCGCCAACCAACTACCATCTTTTCAAGCACTTCAATAACTTTCTCACCGCTAGAACCTTTGCTAATCAGGACTTAGCAAAAACAGCCTTCGTTGACTTCATCGAATCCCGAGCACCCAATTTTTATGCCGATGAAATTAATCGACTTGTGTTACATTGGCAAAAGTGCACTGATTCAAATGGTGCTTATTTCGATTAAATTGAATAAATATTTTCTGAGATATTACAGTTTAAAGTAGACTCATAAAAACAGACAAAACTTTTGAAATGGCCTAAATACCTATGTTTTCTTGAGTCAGCTTTGCTAGTTTATGTTTTTCCATGAAGGTATCCATTTCATAAAGATGATATAATAATCTCTATTATCTTTATAAAACACACATTCTGCAGTGATGCCACCACTGTCAATCTTGTGGTAATTCGTGTCTTTCCCCTTTTCATTCCCCCCCCTTTTTTGTTGTTGTTGTTGTTGCATGAGGTAGGGTAAATCAATTTTCTGATACTCCACTTGTACAGAAACATAACTCTCCTTAGTACATATTTTTAAACTGTGACAAACTATCATTTAACATGTTAAAGAGCACAAAGAGATTATTATAAACAGCAAACTTCACAGCAATGCCCCAAACATTCCTAATATCCAGGCATCTAAAGAGAAAAATCATCCATTTAAAAAAGTTTTACACATACGTATTTTTACACTTTTAACTTCATCTTGTTCATATATACGTGAGAATATATATGCCTGTATGAGTTCTGACAGTTAAATCACAAACTCATCCTAGGAGAAGTGCTACATCCTCATTGCTGAATATCACTACGTTCACCTTTGAGGTATGTCTTTTGGGAAGCTATGCACTGATGCCAGCACCTACTCTGACCTTCAGAGCAATTTTAGAACCCTTCTTCTGAAATGGTCATCAAAATTGTCATTGCAACTTGATTACTCTTGATGTCCTGATGTCATCAAAATGTCTGCCTTTCGATATTTCTTTTATGTTTGAATGAAGAAAAAAGTCACTGGGGACAGCTAGATCAGGTGAGTAGAGAGGGTATTCCAATATAGTTATCTGTTTACTGGCTAAAAGTCTCTTATGGACAGTGTCATGCCAGCTGGTGCATTGCTGTGATGCAAGAACCATGAGTTCTTGGTCAAGATTTTTAGTTAAAATTTTTCTGTTTTTCTATTTATGTTTACCTGCTATGCTTCTCATAGTCAGCTGACAATTTTGATGCACACTTCAATTAATTTGTGCAATGTTTTCATCACTTCTGTTCATTATTGGCTTCTCTGATCTCTTTCATCAGTGATGCCTTCTTTCTTTTCTCCTTAGAAAAACTTTTAATCCACTTATACACCACCATTTTCTTCAAGGGTGCACAAATAGGTTGCCTTACTAACATGTCCCTGAATTAAATTCCACTCTTTCCCAGTTTAACAAGAAATTTATAGGCGTTCATTCATTGCTCTAATTTAAGCTCTGACATTCTCACAATGTCACATAAAAACATGCACCAACAATGAACACCACTCCACAAGACACTGCCACACATTGACATGAACACAACTGTGAGTGAATGATATGCCAGGATTATAACCCTTAGGGAGATGTTTGTGGATTGATGTCAATGTAAGTACAATTGGCAAGTTTGTGAACTTAATTTTCAGGCCTCTGTAACTTCAAATGTTAGACTATTTTTCCCTATGTGAAAATTTCTATGGCCATTTTCACAGAAAATGTAACATTGTAATGTTAGTCCTTCATCTTCTCTTTATTATCTTACTTCCCTACTCTCTCTCTCATATTTATAAAGTGTAAAATAGTTTGTATATATGTAAAATAATTTATATATATATATATATATATATGTAAATTAATTTGACTCATGTTTTTTTCTCTTGGATTATATTTGCTATGTTGCCTGCAGCTAGAGTTATCGCCACCAAATGCAGGCTCCCATCTGAGAATTACCACTGAGCAATTAGTATCATTAAGATAACAGTTGCAACAGTTCAGGTCATTTTCCTGTAACTTTTAAACATGGCCTTTTCAGCACTTGTAAATAGTAAACTTGGTTAACTACTTGCCCAGTTGGTACAAATTCATAATGAACAATGCCTCTGATATTATAAAAGTTTAGAAATATTGTTTTGATTCCTGATTTGGACTGATGGAACTTTTTTGGTCATGGAGAATTTAACTTCCATTGTCCACTTTGACACTTTGTTTCAGGGTCAAATTGGTATACCCATGTTTCATCAGTCATGACATTGCCCAAAGCATTGTCTTGCCTCTTCAAAAGGTCTTGACAGACTTTGACTCTCCTTTGTTTTTGTTCATTGGTGGACTCTCTTGGGACCATTTTTGCATACACCTTTCTCATGACAAGATTTGCAGATAAAATTTTCCTGTTTCTCTATTAATGTGTATTTGGTTTGCTGTGTTTTTTACAGTCAGCCGATGACTTTGATGCACAATTTGACAAATTTTTGCAATGTTTTTATCAGTTCTACTTGTTAGTGGCTACCCTGATCTCTCTTTATCAGTGACCCTTTCTCTGCTCTCAGAAAAAATGTTTAATCCATTTCTACACTGCTGTTTTCTTCGTGACATTATTCCCATAAACTTGGACTAATACGTCCCTGATTTCACTTCTACTCTTGCCAAGTTTAACAAGAAAATCAATGGTTGTTCATTGCTCTAATCAAGTCCAACATTCTCCCAATGGCATGCAAAAATCACACAACAAAAATGAAAGCCTCAAAGCAGGATACTGACACATGTAAACATGAAAACAGCTACGAGACAGTGATATAGCGAGGTTATGATCTGTCAGTGAGTTGTTTGTACAGAACTGCCACTATAACTGCCCTGGTGACTTCATGAACTGTCAAAGTCATACATATATGTGTGTATAATACATTGATCTCTATTCTTTGTACACTTCACTTTGACTATTATCAATTATCAATTGACTTTCACTTCTAATACAATATCATTTAGGCCACTTACAGTATCTTCTCTTTCCTCTGACCCTTATCATCAAAATATTGATAGTTATCCCTTAAAAGATTTATATTTTGAAATATATATTCTCATGTATGTTTGACTCTGGGTATGAATACATGTTTGCTTTTGGAAATATACATTCCATTGATTAGCTCTGTAACTTTAACAATAGCTATTTTCCTGTATTTGATAACTTTAAACATTTTTATACACTATTAAGCATACACATGCACGCACACATACACCTATATTGTTACTTAAAGTTTCCTCTTCTTCCTCCACTTGTCAATGTCCAACATATAAAATTTTACTTTTTTATTAAATAGTTTTTAAAATATACATCCAGTCTGTTATCACAGTCAAGTCAGTTAGATTACCATGAAATATGTTCCAATAAATTGTATATTTATTAATATACCTTTTACATAATGAAATTATATAATCCAAAGCAAATCAGAATTCCTATGTAAATGTTTCTTTATGGCTTCAATTCATTTAATCATCCCTAAACGAATAGGCCAATACAATATTCTGGCATGACATTTAAAAACTTCTTTTTTTTTTTAAGCCACATTTAAATGTTCTTCATATTTGGAAACTTAGTATTTATATGACTTTCTTTTGTACTCTAGTGTCTTAAATGCCCTTATTTATTTGGGGGGCAAAATACCAAGTTGAATTTATTCTTGCTTCTGGCTTTTCTGCCACCCACTTTAGTTGTGTACTGTGTAGTGTATCAGACACAGGAAACAGATGATACACTGAAATTAGTATGATTGGAGATGCTTTTATTTACAAAGGGGAATTCACAAAGCTTCAAGTAGAGCATGTGTGCTGATGCAAGGTGGATGGAATAACATGGTATAATAACAGCAGAACCATAACCATCTTGGGGCCTAAGAGGATAAGACAGAGAATGATTATTAGACTAGCCAAAGAGAGCTGTTTGTAGATCTGGCCATACAGGGAGTAACACTGATCTTTAACTGAGGTTACAGACAACTATATGCAACCTTGCAAGGAGAAAACCAATTTAAGAATCAAATCTCCTCACTTCAGGCCTGTTCCATAGCTGTCATTCATCATTGTGTCATTTTCCTTTTCCTTCACTCCTTCATTTTCCTGCATTTTTATCTCTCTTTTAAAAATTGATATGCACTATCAGTGAACTGAATTAAAAATAAAATCTTTGCTTTTGTGCATAAGTGTTAACAGTTTTGCCAGATGCAGAATTAGGTTCATCATAATTTTTCTCTGTATTTTAAATTCTGATTCATTAGATGATGTCACTCGATATTGTAGAAACAAAGTCTAATACCCACCTCTTTTAACTGACATACATTTACTTTTGCTGTTTGTCGTAGTTATAGTCTATGTGAGCACTGCACTGGTGAATATGGGAAAGTTCTAGCTAGAGAGATAGTGCAAGTTTAGGCTCCTGTGAGTCTCCAGTGGCAAAAGTGTCATTGACTGATCAATACTTAACTTTTTCTAAGTGTATGTTTTTGTTTAAAATGCTCAGTTTAATGTATACTGTTGAGTCATTAACACTTCATTCATGCCCAACCGTACTATAACCCATCCCTGAAAAGAGCTTGACCAAGCATGTATGTTCTCCATAGGGCACATGATAGAATTTTCACCCTTAGGAACACTAGTTAGTACTCCAGCACTGTGCTTAGGGACCACTTTAATCAGTGTAGTCACCAACAAAAGCACTCAAATTTGAAATGTGTGGCATTAAATAAACAGAGAAGGAATACTTATTTACCAAGTGAGAGCAGAACAACAGGGCAGAGTGTCACCTTCCTCAGACTGTGGCAGGCACATGTGCATTATGACCCAAACTTTCCACAGTTCTGTGAATGGCATGGATGAGCAGGAAGATTCTGTGAATATTAATTTTGTAGTTACAAATAATCTTAGTAAATAGGCTGTTTTGAAATTATGAAATCTGTGAATAATGAGGGATGACCTTATATATTATTCCTGCAAACTTTTAAAACCCTCTTTTAAATCTGTGGTTTTCTTCATTTTTATGACATTGTGTCTACCTTGAAGTTCTTTCAATGTTATCTTCTTCCTCATTCATCATTTTTTAAGACCAATTACTGAAAACATGTGCCATCCCTTAAAGAAAATTGTTTTCTATTACTTATTTTTCAATTTCTTCATGTTAGTATTCCTATCCTGTCTTTCTTAGTATACTTACTAAAGAGATACAAACATCATGATTTGTCTTTCTTGCTTCTTCTTGCATTGTTACTCTTTGCTTTGAATTGTGGCCTGAGCATTCATTCACTTTGTAATCCAGCCTAACATGGATTTTCAGCAGATCAAGTCTATCTTTCTTGCTTTTGTCTGACTGTCTGTGTGACTGTGAGATGAGGGCCTCCCAGCACCTCATACAGATATACATGCAACCTTGCTCATTGCAGCATTATTTACAACAGTAGAGACAAAAACAACTTAAACACCCATCAGCGGGTGAATGGATAAAGAAATTGTGACATAGGAATTGCTTCTGTAATGCTTGAGTCCTGGCTATAGGTGTGGTGATAACCCAACTAGTATTCTTTGTACCCATCAGGTAGATTTTCTCTGATCCTCCCTCTTCCCTTTCTCCCTGCTTGATTTCCACTGAGTTTTACTTCCCTCTGTGCACATGTGTGCTCATCTGTTAGTTCCCATTTGACAGTGAGTGCATGTGATTTTTCCATTCTTGAGACACTTCACTTGATAATAGTCTCCAGTTCCATCTAGATTATTGAAAAGGTATTATTTCATCCTTTTTATGACTGAGTAGTACTCCAAGTAGTACTCTGTAACCACATTTTATTGATCCACTCATGAACTTCCACATGGGCAGCTTCCACATCTTTGCAATTGTCAATTATGCTTCAATAAGCATCTGAGTGCAGGTGTCTTTGTAATGAAAAGTCTTTTCATTTGCATGACTACTCAACTGTGAGATTGCGGTATGAAATGGTAGGTTTGCTTTCGGTTTTTGAAGTGCATATATAGCTAGTGCATATATATTATGTAGCTAGATACTTTCCAGACAGACACCCTCATACATGCAATGAAATATTATTAAGCCTTTTAAGGAGACCACTTCATGATCACATGGATGAGAGCAGAGGTTGTTACATTAAGTGAAATAAGCCAAATGTAACAAAGAAAAATACTGTGTAACCTCGTTTATGTGTGGAATCTATAAAATAAAATTAAAATGTGGGATAAATAGAAGAAACAGAGTAAAATGGTAGTTACCAGGGGCTGAGAAGGGAAGGAAAAAAGAAGGAATATGTCAAAGGATACAAATTTGCAGTTAGGTAGCATGAATAAATATAGTATTCTAATGTACAACATGAAGATTATAGTTAATAATATTATATTGTACACTCAAAATTTGGTAAAAGAGTAGATTTTAGGTGCTCTTACCACACACACACAATAAAGGTAATTATGGAAGATGACTGTAAATTTGTTTGACTATAGTAATCATGTCACTATGCATATGTAATATAAAAGCATAGTATACACAAATAGATACAATACAAATAAACATAAAAAGACATGTATAAAATAAATATGTGAAAATATTTCCTTATCAAAAAAATTTACGGAATCATTTGTAAGAGCTGCACATTTCATTATACCGGTGTTTAGATTGCTTAGCATTATAACCAATGCTAAAATATACACACACATTTTCAGCAATAGTGTAATATCCTACACTGTACTGAGGACTAACTAGCTAGAAGTTCAATTGCTAAATCAAGGGGAACACGCATATAGAGTTGACATTAAATATCACTGTGCCAAAAGTCAATGGACAGAGTAACATTGAGTGAAGCCATGCAGATTACTGACACATCAGCCTCCTCCCATGAGAGGAGACTGGATTTATTTGTATTTTACATTGTTTGGTGTGTTACATAATCTCTCCTTTTAATGTTGAGAAAACTGTACTTGGGCTTCTTGATTTAGATCTCTTAAGGAAAGGATTTGATGGGAGGAAGAGTATTTCCCGATTCAGGAAATTTCTGAATCAAAGAAGAAATTCTTTTCCCCAAATAGGAAAGCTCTGCTCAGCTCTGCATTCCGGGGGACAAAACGAAGTGTCTTTCCTAAGGAAAGACATTCCAGGGGACAAAACGAAGTGTCTTCCCTAAGGAAACTGGAAAAGTTCTCATCTCCCATTTTTCCTAATACCAGGCTAATCAGCCTTCATGCAGGATGTTGATTTTTATGGCAACACATGCAAAAAGGATCTGAAAAATATAGCTAATTTGAAAGGGAAATTCTTACAACTGTGATTTGTGCTTAAGCTGCTCTTTTAACTGTTGCCATGGCACTGAAATATATCAAGCTTTCTTCAAATCTAAAAGCCAGACTTATTCCTATCTTTGCCAAGTACTGGTAAACTTATAGGAGTCTGACTTATTAGTACAGAGAGGTGGTCAAGTAAGAGTGCTCTGCATCTAATAGCACATGATAAAATTCTATTTAGAGCCAGATGCTGTCAACTGTAGCAATGAATTCTCCTCTTCTGCCTCGTCACTGAAATATTCTGCAGAAATCTTTTCCAATTACCATCTCAGTAAGAAAATGCCCTGACTATGGAGAACTTTGTTTTTAGTTACTGACTATGCAATGGATATAGACATGTGATGGTAGAATCAATAGAATATCATCATGTGAACTTCCAAGCAGTGGTCACTTCAAGGGCAATAAGTCACTGTTGTCTATTTTTTCCAAGCAAAACTTTAGGTGTTTCTGCATAGTCACTTTTATATACAAATTAGCAGATGCTACGTACTACATAGCATTTCTAAGTCCTTTAAAATAGAGGAAAAAAGGAAGATACTTCAAAAGTTCTTTCAGATTTGGGTTTTTAAACTCACTTAAAATATTTTATATTGTTGTACTTAACACATTTCAATAGGTTGTGCAAAAATCTCTCCTGTACCTATTAGGGCCATCAAATCATCCAATTCTAGAGGCATAATCACGTACTAGAGTTATTGAATGGTAAATGATAGCTGTTGACATGATGTGAATGTGTGCTCTGAACTGCGCGGTACTAAAATAGCCAATTATCTTACAGTTTTCTGTGTTTGCGCATTCAAACCATTTAAATTAGTCGAACAAAAAAAGTCACAGCCCTCGTGATTTTGTTTACTGCCTTTACTCCTAGTAATGTTTGGAGCTATGGATTCAAACTAAACAAATTGAAGCCAGGAATTTCTTCAAACCACCAGACTTATCATCATTCAGATGAAGAAAGAAAACACCGTTAGCTTTCCAATAGCCATTGTGAGACACCTCTTTATTCATTAGTCGACTCCTTTCCTAAAATCACCTCACTGACTTTTCTGTTAACTAATTCTTTGCTCTTCTTTAGCATCTGAGCACAAAGGCAGGCCTCCCTAAACACTGGAGTATATTTTTCGTCAGTTATTTTTTAACTCTACATAAATGAAAGAATGAAGTATGTAGGGCTTTTTTTTTATTTCTTTAGATAACAGTGTGATTATTGCGTGTAATTATCTAAATTCATTTCATTACTATTTAGAATTGCATTATATGACTATACCCCGGTATGTTTATACAATTCCCTGGTAATTATTTTTGGGAGTTGTTATGCATTTAACTATTAAAAATGATGATTCTGTAAGCATTTGTGTACATTTATTTTGGTGTACACAGGTATGCAGTTCAGTGATTCATACTAAAGAATGGAATTATTGTTCATAAGTCTTCACTTAGATCGAAGTTGATCATGCCAAATTTTCCAAGCGTTTTATCGTTTTACATTCATGTGAGTTATAGGCAATCCATATCAGGTGATCCCTAGCAGTTGGTATTGTTAGTCATTTCAAATTTAATTCCTCTGCTGAATTCATACTTCCTTGACTAGTAATGAAGTAAGTTGTTTCTATATGTTGGATGTCTTCTTTTTTAAAGAGCATGTTCAAGTCTCTTCTGCATTTTTCCATTACTTATTTTTCTGTTACCTTCTTGGATAGGTTCTTCATATACTCATACCATGGGTTTCTTTTACAGATATACATTTAAAATATACAGTCCCCCCTCTGACTTAACTGTCACATACTTAATGGGGTCTTTCGATAAAGATACTATGTCATGCTTAATACATTCTGATCTATCACTTTTTTTCCTTCATAGTTGCCTTAGCCCATTTGGTGCTGCTATCACGGAATACCTGAGGTTGGATAATTTATAAGGAAAAGATGTTTTGGGGGCTCACCATTCTAGTGGCTGGAATATTTGAGACTGAGCAGCTGTACGGGTGAAGGCTTCATGCTGCTTCTGCTTTTGGTGGAAAGCAGAATGGGAGAGTGTGGATGCAAACAGACCACATGGTGAGAGAGGAAGAAAGAGAGAGAGAGAGAAAGGCAGACTTTAACAATCCACTCTGGTAGGAACCAATGAATTGCCATGAGAGAGAGATGTTACTTCCATAGGGAGGGTATTAATCTCCATGACTCAAGCATCTCCCACCAGGACCCATCTCCCAAAACTTCCATATTGGGGATCACATTTCAACAAGAGTTTTGTCAGGGACAAACTCATGTCCTTCTGACATGCAAAATACAATCATTCGGTCCCAATAGTACCAAAAGTTTTAACTTGATGCAGCATCAAACTAAAAATCTAAACATATGAGCCTTTAAAATCAAAAACAAGTTACCTACTTCGAAGATGCAGTGATAGAACAGGCATATAACAGACATTCCTATTCCAAAAGAGAGAAATAGGCCAAAAGAAGAAAGGGATAACAGGCCCCAGACATGTTCAATACCTAGAAGGGCAGAGGATAAACCTGAACAATCTCTCCTTATTCCATACCCCACATCCTGGCCTCAGTGGTGCAAGGCATGGGCTCCTGAGGCCTGAGGCAGCCACCTTCATGGCTTTGTTGGGCACAAGCCCAGTGGCTGCTCCCACAGGTTGAAGTTGAATGCCTATAGCTTTTCCAGGATGAAGCAGCACCCTGCCAGTGTCTCTACAATTCCAGAGCCCTGGTCCCAGGCATTGTCCTTATGGGGATTCTCTGAAGCAAGCTCAACCCACTAGAGGTGCATTTTCAGTCAGCATTGCCCTGCTGGCATAGCCGTGTGGGATCCACAGGTTTTCTTATACATGCTCTGAAATCTTAATGGAGGAAGACACACCTCCATACCTCTTGCATTTTGTGGGCTTACAGAATTAATACCACATGAATGCCAAAAGTTTACTGCCTGTGACAGCGCTTGCTCACACCTGGGGCAGGAGTGGTCAGAATGCAGGGAGCAGTGTTCCAAGGTGAGACCGAGCAGTGGTGCCCTGGGCTTGTCCCCACAAAAAAATTATGTTCTCCAAGGTCTTGGGGCCTGTGATGAGTGGAATGGCCTGGATGCTGTTTCAAATGACTTTGGAGTTTTGTCTCATTGTTTAACTGTTAGCTTCCGGCTCTCTCTTAGCCTTGCTAATCTCTTTAGCAAGCAGTCTCTTAATCTCTAGTGTAGCGCCCTTGGATTCATCTCCTGAAATAATCTCCTGTTGTTCTTTATCACATAAACAGGATGAGAATTTTACACATTTTTTACTCTGCTTTCTTGTTTTTCCTAGCAGTTCTCTGTAAGCAACTTCAGACACAATGTAGCCAAGTTCTTTGCTATGGTGTAACAAGGGTGACCTTTGTTCTACTACTTTCCAAATAAATGCTTCTCATTTTCGTCTGAAATGTCACTAAGGGCTTTAATGTTTGTAGTTTTATCAGCATTTTAATCATAACCACTTAATCAATTTTAAGACATCTCAATTTTTTCCCTCTTTTGTTGTCTTTTTAGCTTGTACTGGAATCACCCTTAATTAAGTTCCTTTTCTATCAGTACAGTCTTTTTCTAGTCTGCTCCTCCAAATTTTGCCAGCCACTACCCATTACCCAGATCCAAAGCCTGTTTCCATATTTTCAGTCATCTTTATATCAGCACTACACTCCTTAGTACCAATTTTTTTTTTCTTAGTCTATTTGGTGTTGCTGTAACAGAATACCCAAAGACTGAGTAATTATAAAGAAAAGAGATTCATTTGGCTCCTAATTCCAGTGGCTGGAAAATTTAAAATTTGGCAGCTGCACGCAGTGAGGGCCTTGTGCTGTTTCAATTCCTGGTGGAAAGTGAAAGGGTAACGTGCATGTGCAAGGAGATCATGTGGCAAGAGAGGAAGCCAGAAAGGGAGCCCACTGCAGCCAGACCCTTTATAAGACACACTCTGGAAGGAACCCCTAATTCCTGTGAGAGCAAGATCTCTCTCAGTGTTGAGGATGGCATTAATCTATTCAAGAGGCATTTACTCCTATGACCCAAACACCTCCCAACACTGCTAAATTGGGAATCAAATTTCCACTTCAGTTTTGGTGGATACAAACCTCATCCAAATCAGTACCAGAATGTTTATTGCAGGCCAATTCATAATTGCTAAGTCATGGAAGACACCCAAGTGCCCATCGACCCACGAATGGACTAGCAAATTGTGGTATATGTATACCATGGAATACTATGCAGCCTTAAAGAAAGATGGAGACTTTACCTCTTTCATGTTTACATGGATGGAGCTAAAACAGATTCTTCTTAGCAAAGTATCTCAGGAATGTAAGAAAAAGTATCCAATGTACTCAGCTCTACTATGAGGCTAAATTATAGCTTTCACATGAAGGCTATAACCCAACTATAGCACAAGACTATGAGGAAAGGGCCAAGGAAGGGGAAGGGAAGGAGGAGGTTAGGGTGGAGAGAGGGTAATGGGTGGGGCCACACCTACGGTGCATCTTAGAATGGGTACAGGCAAAACTTACTAAATGCAGAATACAAATGCCTACATACAGTAACTAAGAAAATGCCATGAAGGCTACGTTGAACAGTTTGATGAGAATATTTCAGATTGTATATGAATCCCACACATTGTACCCCTTGATTCCACTAATGTACACAACTATGATTTAGCAATAAAAATAAATAAATTAAAAAAAAAAGATTGGTGGAAAAGTACTTGCTCCTTTGGACCATGAATTTTAGATCATTATAACTACGCTCAAACCCATCTTTATCAATCAAAATAGAAACCTTACAATCAATACATTGTTGCCAATGAGAAATAAGTTTGTTTTTTTCCATAGCATAAAACTCCATGCGTCAGGATTTAATGAACTCTTGGAAAGCATTTCCTGCATTCTGCTGGTTGTGGAAGTGTTTTTTTCTTCAAAAAGTTGTGAAGTGGCAGTCAGTTGGCAAGAGGTCAGGTCAATGTGGTGGATGAGGCAAAACACAACCTAATTTGTTCAACTTTTGAAGTGTCGGTTGTGCAACATGTGGTCGGGTATCTGTCATGGAGAACTGGGCCCTTTCAGATCAAGGCTGGTTGCAGTCGTAGTTTTGGGTACATCTTATCTATTTGCAGAGCACACATCTCAGATGCTACAGTTTTGCTGAGATTCAGAAAACTGTAGTGATGAGACTAGCAGCAGATGACCTTTTTTTGGTGCAAATTTGGCTTTGGGAAGTGCGTTAGAGGTTCCTGTGGTCCAAGCACTGAGCTGGTTGTCACCCTTTGTCATGCGGAATCTACTTTTCATCACATGTCACAATCTGATGGAGAAATGGTTCGTTATTGCATAGAATAAGAGAAAGGGATGTTTGAAAGGATGACTGTTCTGATTTGTGGTCCGCTCATGAGGCACCCACTTATCCAGCCATTTTACCTTTTCAATTTGCTTCAAATGCCGATGTAGACTGGTCAACATTGAGTTCCTGGGCAACTTCCCGTGTAGCTGTCAGAGGATCAGCTTCAATGGTTGCTCTCAACTGGTCACAGTCAACTCCCCATGGCCGCCACTGTGCTCCTCATCTCCAAGGCTCTTGTCTCCTTTGTAAAACTTCTTGAACCACCATTGCACTGTATATTCCTTAGCAGTTCCTGGGCCAAATTTGTTGTTCTTATTGGAGTTGTCTCTGCTGCTTCCCAATCCATTTTGAACTTGAGTAAGAAAATCACTCAAATTTGCCTTTTATGTAACATCATTTCCATAGTCCAAAATAAATATAAAATAAACAGTAAATAAGCAAGAAATGTGCATTGAGATGATATATAATATAACCACATTTATTTAAGAATGTGTTCCAGTATCAAGCAGCACATTTCAACAATGCAAAAATCGTAATTACTTTTGCACCCACCTAATACATGAATTTTTGAAAAGAAATTATAAGGAAAAAGAAAAGAAGGATAAAAGCAAAAGGAAGAAAAATACAAACTTTGCAGATTTTGGAAATATTCTGGTTTTTATGTTGGGTGGACTACATTTTGGGTATTCCTTTTTGTTTTGTTAGTTTTGAAACATACATATATGGTATGTACATTCTTTTGTACATATGTTTACCGACACGGAATATTTATCAATAAAAGTGAGAGGTAGCTTACACGCACACACACACACACAGACACTGGCAGGCCCCATATACTCCCTCATTTCTAAATGATATTTCTAGTGGTTGCACACTCCATCCTCTGAGGAGCTCCTGTTGGGTCTCTACCTCCAGACATGCTGATTTAATTGATTAGTGGTTTGGCTCGGGCATCCGTATTTTTTATAAAAATGTTGCTGGTCACTCTAATATGAAATTAAAACTGACCAATACTCGGATTACTTTGTAAGAGGAAGTGCAATGGGTGCTAAACCAAATTGGGGATTTGTCTTAAAAATGGCAAAGTTGTTTAAAAATGTGTAATACAATTTTTATGGTAATGTAATAAACTATTATAATTTTTTTTAAAAGCACTACATAGATATGATGGAAAAAAACAGAACTTTGTTAGATTTCCTTACAAAGGTTTTGCAGCCGAGGAATGTTTCTGTTTTGAAGTATTTATTTGGGGGATGAAGGTGGGAAGTGGGGAATTGCTGTGTAAAGCCGTGCTTTGCAACTGGGTGTCCAGATGAGAGGCATGAGGGATGGGGTGGGGAAGCCCAGCTTGCACCCTGCCCCCAAGGCGCACCCTCTGGGGGGGGGGGGTTGCTTCTACTGGGAGGAAGAAGTGCTACTTCTTGATTCATGCACACAGGTTCCACAGGCTCTCATTGTGGTCCTAAAGGCATGGGTTTTACGCTTAAGATGGCTGAATGTCACCAATTTGTTTAAAACACAAACAACTATGTGTCAAACAGCTATGGGCACCACCTGTTTGCATGAGCACCACCTATTTGCATGGGCACATGCTGGCCGGTGACACACAGTGGGATCCTGGGTGTCCCCTCATCATCCAGCCTCCACCCTGCCAGGCTTAGCCCATTAGTTGTGGGAGGTGGTCCTGCAGGAGGGCCCGAGGGACTTGTACTAGTGGCTCGTTAGCTGGCATGGAGTTATGCAGACCTTTCCACCTTCCCTGCAGCCTCACTGGTATGCACAGGCTGGTGACATGCTCTCCTGTTACCAGTCACAGCCTTGAAGTTTCACCATTTCTTTCACTGACAGCATATAGTCCATGGGCAGCCACACAGGTTTATTTGCCAGTTCTGGGAAATACTAATCACGATGAATACTCATTGAGAACTGTTGTTTCATTTCATCTTCATATCAAACCTTGCACTAGGAACCATTTTAAAGGAGGATAAAACACAAGTTATATATCCTGCCCCCAGTCAATAGTGGGGAAGTGGAAAAAGCAGGCTTCAAACCCACGCCTGTGGGGCCTTGAGCTGAGCGTGAGGTCTGTGTCCTATTGCTTGGAACTCTCGCTGGCGACTCTCTCCCTCCTCGTCCCATCCTGCTGCATCAGCAAAGTCACAGGGCATGAGGTGAAGGGTAGAGAGACCGCGCAAGCTGGAAGGTGACACAGCAGGAGAAGGTCCATGCGAGGGGCTGGCGGATTCTGCTCCCCTTTCTGGAAGGGGCCCAAGGTCCCGGCTGACGCGGCTGGGGGAGAGAGAACTGAGTAAAGAACTCACCGTTTCTCAGTTTCTGTTCAAAATCAGTTGCAAGGAAGAGTTTTAAAAGTCCTTAGCATGTATTTTGAAAATGAATTTTTTTTTTTACCAGAAACAAATGTGGATGGTTCCCATGCTTCTCTGAAAAATTCTTGTTAAACTTTTGTGCAGATAGTAAATTAAGTCATTGTTTATGGTATGTAGCAGAACGCTTGCCTGACTTGTGACTCAGGGGATCTAGTTCTAGGAGTGCTCTGGCCCCGAGTTCGCCATGAGTCTCTTCAACGACCTGTCTCCTTATCCTAATCCATTAACCAGAGGCCTGGGGAAGGCGGGATGTGGCTGCACTCACATCTTCCAGCCCCAGCTTCCCTTCTGGTGGCTGTTCAATTACATGTGGTGACAAAAGTAGAGTGTTTGATATGGTGCTGAAATGGCACTGAGATCATTTCCTATGGTAAGGAGGTGGTTTAGGAATGAATGGATGGATGGCCTGTAGATTTTAATGTAGGTTGGGGTACTTCAAAATCCCATCTGTATTGTTCATATTCCTGCTTATCTACCTATCACTTTTATTTCAAAACATTTTCTTCTGCTGAGACCCATGGAGATTTCTGGAAAATAGTCTAACTTTAGTACTCTGTCCTGTCTGGTACTTTCAGTAAGAACGTGACTAGTATTGACTCATATTTAGTTCCCTCAGAAGGCATCCATTTCATTTTTTTGACATTAATTGCCCATCATAATCGAAGCTTTAATGCAGTTTCTTTGTCGTGTTAAACAACAGAATCAGTGACTTGGGGATTATTTTTGTTCTCTTTGTTCAATTCCATTCATTTCCTGTTTGATTTTTCACTGTGTCCCCAGAACTGTACTAGGTGGCAACGGTGGCCCCCAAAAGTACAGTCTATGAAACTAGTGTATGGTGCCCCATGATCACATTAATGTACACAGCTACGATTTAATTTTAAAAAAAAGTTCAGCTTTATATTCAAGGAGAAAACAAAGAAACAACAACAACAAAAACCCTAACACTTAGAACAGTTAGGGAACAATACAAGAACAATATAAGATACAAGTTTTGATGATGTGTGTTCTTATGGCTGTGATCTGAAGCAGTGTTTTTCAACCTTTTTATCTCACAGCACAGTTGAACCTATAGTTAAACTTCCACGGCACACTCAAATTATGTTGATTAAAAAAAGAACAAAAAGAAGAATATACTTTCTGTGCTTTAAATTTCTTTCAAAAATGATTTAAAGAACGATCTTTAAAAATTTTTGAGGCACACCTAAGATCCTCTCATGGCTGCCCACTGGTTGAAAATCACTGGTCTAAAGCAAAGCATTTGTTGTTCCTGATAGTGAAGAAGCAAGACTCTGAACCACATACAGGTGAAATGAGTTAACTCAGTGACAAGCTTTGAGTATGCAATTTTTTTATTTGAAGCACCATCGTTTGGTGTGGGGGTGGCATCATTCATCCCGTGGTGGTTGTTTTTGGTTCCCTGTGTCTTGGGAGCCTGTTTAAAGATGTCTCTTCTACGAAGGATCTTGGAGGGGTGTTAGCAGATTCTCCACGGCCCTCTGGTTTATAGTTTTCAATGCCATGCCAATGACATCACATTCTTGCTGGCTGGGTAGAGCTAATCATAATTATGTTCAAAGTAACAGCTTTGGGTTTTATTTTCTCTATTGCTATTAATTTAATATCATTAATTTATACCTTTATCTTCAATATTTTTAATTTTCTCTGTGTACTTTTTTTTTTGTTTCTTTGTTTTTGCTAAAAATTGAGGTAATTAATTATAGACGTGCCTTCTTTTCTCATATAGACCTTTGATCAAATACTTAAATACTGTTTGAACTGCATGGCCCTGTTTTTTAATTTGATTTGCTTTTGTTTTCTGTCACTTTAAAATATTTTCTCCTTAAAACAATTTTTCTTTCACAAATAGGTTATTTAGAGGTGAGTGGGTGTGTTACTTAATTGCCAAGTATTTGGGGATTTTGTAATTTATTATGTTATTGGTTTCTCATCAAATTCTCCTGTGGTCAAAGAAAAGAAACACATCATAATTACCTCCATGTTTAGGTAAATTTTCTTCTCATTATGGTTTATATTTCCCTGCTTCTTGTTATGTCTGATCATTTTTGTATTATTAAAAATATTTTTAAGCTAAAAAAAAAAAAAAGAAGTCAAAAAAGAAAAAAGAGAGAGATTGAAGTGGCGACTTAGAATTGAGGCAGTATAGATTCCACAGAGAAAATCCTATTTAGGTTGCAGGACACACTGAAAACTCACATCACCAGATGGAAGCCAGCACTGTTTCATGGATTACCGGGAGAAGGTCAACCTTCCGGAAGAGCAAACAAGGACACCACTACCATATTTACAACTAATTTAATTAAGAATCTAGCCCTGATACTGACATGATTTCTAAATTATCTGGCATTAAACCCAGTAGATTATTGAAAAATTATCACTAAGAAAAAACTACTAAAAATATAACAGGTTATGATGAGGATGAAGTTTTAGATAACACAAGAAGACAATTTCTCTTTAGGTGGAAAATACCAGGCTCAGATTTATCTTTGACAGAGTGACCTGCCAAAATGCCTGCTCTCCAGCCCATCTGATAAAGGTCAATGATTCAAATACCCAAACACATTGATACATGTAGCACCTGCCTGAAAACAGTTACCATACTTTTCTCAACCCAAACTGCACCATTTCCTTAAAGTCTGAAAAGCAATAAACTAAATTTCCCTATCCCATGAATCAAGTTTTACTTTCTCGTTTTCATACCGGACACCAATGGGTGCTGTAGCTAAATTTAATGAAGACAATGTGACATGTCTGTTTTTTCCCTGTTTTCAACTTTTTTTTTTTTTTATAAACAGCCCTAACAAAACTCTCCCACCTCCAAATTGAGAAGGAGATAGGAAAGAGAGATTGAATTGTCTTTCAAATGGCATTGGAAGAAGAGATAGAACAGAGAATGTGGGTAGTCATTTTATTATTATGACAAGTTTGGGTTTACAAAATAAGTGTTTTCCAAATTACCGCCTTCAATTGTTAAAATAGGTAGGAAACATGCCAATGTTAATTGCCAAAAACTTATAGTCCTCAAAATATTTTGTGCAGCATTACTATTATTATTTTGAACAGAAAAGAAATGATAAAAATCAAGTCAAGTTTTGTGAACACCCAGAATTCCATCTGTGTGTGTGGCTGGGGGGAGGTAGTTTAAAATTAGCAGAATTAATGTTCTTACTTGCTCACAGCTGCGTCCAGCACGGTCCCTCTCAAGCTCCAGGCCTGCTCTAACTTTCCTGGCTGGAGCCCCCTTCCATTAAACAAGAAAATGAGATGGAAGTGGCCAAGAAATCGCAGGGTAACTGGGAGTTGGACATAGAACTGGAGCCTCATCCAGTCCACTGATTATTTAAGTGGTTTGTTTTCCAGAAGTATCTGTCTTGACCTATAAATCATTGTTAATTTAATTGTTAAACTGGCCTTAGAGAGAGTTTGCTTTAAAGAGACAATGGAGTTGAAGAATTGTGACCTCTGAACTCCAGAGCTGGAAGCGGCCACACCCCAGCAAGGAACACTCTCCCAAGGCCAGAGCAGTGGGAAGGGACCGTTGTGCGAGCTGCCTCCTGCCCTTCTGCAGGGAAGTTTATTCTCAGCTGCTCTCTTACTTTGCCTACCCTTTCCTGGTCACCCTGTATTTAGGGTAAATGTTGATAGTTTATATTAAATGCAGCATTAAGTTTGATTTGGCAAGTGTTGAGCTAATACCACTTCTTTTCATGCACACCTTAACCAACAGAAGGTGAGGGAGGTTTGGAGGGGTTGATCTGGGGAGAGGGTTGACTCACCCTATCACTAAGGCCATCTCTGTTCTGTCTACCTGTATTTCTTTTTTTATGATCTGAATCCAGCTTCTGTACTTCTTTTTTTATGATCTGAATCCCTCTTCTCTCCCTTTCCCATGTCAAGACTTAAAAGGTTTCAAATACTTCAAAATTAAATGATTTCCAAATAACCCAAACACCGCTAACATATAATGTTTTATCACATTTTCCCAAAGCAGAATGGCATATTAAAAAATGATTTTATTTTCATCTATATTCTCTTTTAGGGATATAGAGACATTATCTCAAATTATTACTTCAAAGAGACAGAGACAAGAATTTTGTACCCTTCAAGTACTCAAATCGTTTTAGGTATTTTATTTCATTTTGCCTAAATCTCTTGGACAGTTATTTCCTTCTATATTTTCTCGTATCACTTAAAAATTACATTTTGCTTGGTCAGGGTCTAAAGAATTACATTGACAAACTTAGAAATTATTGAAAAAAATTCCATTAGGGCAGCTATAATGATCAGAAGAAATTGGCTAATTTCAGTGTCTTTCTTTGGCTCTTCACAGAAAATTGTTGAAATCTGTCTTCCATGAGTAACTGGCATCCTGAAATTGACTTAAAGCTGTAAGAGGGAAGAAAAGCTACATTGAAGAAATTAAATTTTAGATTTGGAGACATTTAAAAAAACTCAACAAATTTTATGGCCCAGAAGATCACAGGCACTGGCCTTCTTTTTTAGAAGTGAGGGGAGAAAAGTTTCCTCGCTGGGGTGCTGGGAGAGACATGCTTCCTTTAGCTGTTACCATACGGGAGTCTTTATAGTGCATTTTCCTAATAATCTAAATGATTTCTGTGGGGAACAAGGTATGTTCTCCTTCTCTGATAGAAGGACCACCCAAGGAAACTGGGGTCCTGTCCTGGGCCACCTGTCCCTTCCATCTGGCCTTCACTCACCTTGCTGGGACCCTTCCAGTTCTTTCCCTGCGGTACATCTACGAACCCCGTTCCTTCGGAGTGCTGGAGCTCCTGGCCTTCCCACATGTACTTCTGCAGCCAGAGCACCTCCACTGAACAGCAGACATTTATGTGTCTGGTTCCTACGGACCCTGTTCCTCTCCTTCCAAGAACACCTGCTGGCACAGGGTGCTTGCAGAACCAATGCAAGGATGCAGAAATGTGAAACCTGGAGGATGAAGGTTCTGTTACTCCTCTGAGTACCCCCCCCCCCTTATCCAGGGAGATGGAGGCTCTGTCACTCCTCTCAGTACCCCTCCACAGCTCATCCTGAGGAATGAAGTCTCTGTCACTCCTCTCAGTACCCCTCCACAGCTCATCCTGGGGAATGAAGGTTCTGTCACTCCTCTCAGTACCCTCCACAGCACATCCTGGGGGATGGAGGCTCTGTCACTACTCTCAGTACCCTCCACAGCACATCCTGGGGGATGGAGGCTCTGTCACTACTCTCAGTACCCTCCACAGCACATCCTGGGGGATGGAGGCTCTGTCACTCCTCTCAGTACCCCTCCACAGCACATCCTGGGGGATGGAGGCTCTGTCACTCCTCTCAGTACCCATCCACAGCACATTCTGGGGAATGAAGTCTCTATCACTCCTATCAGAACCCCTCCACAGCTCATCCTGGGGAATGAAGGTTCTGTCACTCCTCTCTGTACCCCTCCACAGCACATGCTGGGGGATGGAGGCTGTGTCACTCCTCTCAGTACCCTCCACAGCACATCCTGGGGGATGGAGGCTCTGTCACTCCTCTCAGTACCCCTCCACAGCACATCCTGGGGGATGAAGGCTCTGTCACTCCTCTCAGTACCCCTCCACAGCACATCCTGAGGGATGAAGGCTCTGTCATTCCTCTCAGTACCCCTCCACAGCACATCCTGAGAAATGAAGTCTCTGTCACTCCTCTCAGTACCCCTCCACAGCACATCCTGGGGGATGAAGTCTCTGTCCCTCCTCTAAGTGCCCATCCACAGCTCATCCAGGGGGATGAAGGCTCTGTCACTCCTCTCAGTACCCCTCCACAGCACATCCTGGGAGATGGAGGCTCTGTGACTCCTCTCAGTACCTCTCTACAGCACATCCTGGGGGATGAAGGCTCTGTCACTCCTCTCAGTACCCCTCCACAGCTCATCCTGGGGGATGAAGGCTCTGTCATTCCTCTCAGTACCCTCCACAGCACATCCTAGGAGATGGAGGCTCTGTCACTCCTCTCAGTACCCCTCTACAGCACATCCTGGGGGATGAAGTCTCTGTCACTCCTCTCAGTACCCCTGCACAGCACATCCTGGGGGATGGAGGCTCTGTCACTCCTCTCAGTACCCCTCCACAGTACATCCTGGGGGATGGAGGCTCTGTCACTCCTCTCAGTACCCCTCCACAGCACATCCTGGGAGATGGAGGCTCTGTTACTCCTCTCAGTACCTCTCTACAGCACATCCTGGGGGATGAAGGCTCTGTCATTCCTCTCAGTACCCCTCCACAGCACACACGGGGTGATCAAGTATATGTTAACTATTCTTAGTACACCTCAATGAATACATCTTTCTCTAACATGTATGAAAAATGGGAGAGTAATTTAGGTGGAGAGAAGCATTTTAATGTAGGAAGGAGACTAAGCAACCTGAGTCACACTACCTTAGCAATTTGCTCTGTAAATCATGAAGTTAAATAACATGCAGAAAGTGAAGGGGTGGAGAATGTATATGTCCAAAGGAAAGGAGATCGGTGTGGGAAGAGATCCCTGCACCCCCATGTTTATTGCAGAACTATTCACAGTAGCTGAGACTGGAATCAACCAAAGCATCCACTGACAGCTGAGTGGATAAAGAAAATTTGGAATATGTTATATATACGCAATGGAATACTATTCAGCCTTGAAAAAGAAGGAAATCTTGTCATTCGTGACTCTCTGGATGAACCTAGAGAACATTCTGCCATGTGAAAAAAGCCAAGCACAGGACAAATACTGTATGATCTCACTTACGTGTGGAATTTAAAAGTGTTGAATCCAAAGACGCAGAAAGTAGAATGGGGGTTGCTGGGGTGGGTGTGGAGGGATGGAATAGGCGGATGTGGGTGATAGGTTTAGACAGGGGGAGCAGGTCGTGGTGATCTTACATACAACACGGTGACAACGGTTCATAATAATGTACCATATACCTGGAAATTGCGAAGAGCGTACAACTTAGAAGTTATTCCCACAAAAAAATATGTGAGGTAACAGGTATATTGAAGCTTGTTCAATCATTTCACATATGCAATTTTTATTTGCCAACTTGAAAAAGAGGGGTGGCCTTGGGGCTCTGGCCTTAGAGTAGGCGGCAGAGGAACGTCTTGAGGACACAAAGAGGAAGCCGCTCAGGGAAAGGTGCGGCTTCAGTGCAGCTGCCCCCAGAGAAGGCAGAAGGAATTCTCAGACGGGAGACCTGGGAATTCTCAGGTCAGCAAGCGTGAGAAGCTCTTGCTCTGGACGCCTCTTGCTCCTCTCCCTCGCCAAGGCAGTGCTCTTGGGCTAACTGAAACAGCCACAGCGTCGGGCCGTTCTGAGCACGGGGTCAATCTTTGTGGGCCCTCCCTGCTGGTGTTACCAGTACAGGGACCCCTGAAGCGGGGACAGAGTGATTTAACAACCAGGCCGGGGAGGTGTCAGGAAGCCATCCAAGCCCGAGCTTAACCCTTGCGCTTTGCTTGGTGGTCCAATCGCCCCGCTCTGCAAAGTCATGCTGCTGAACATGGTCAAGGTTATTCCGCCCAGGGCCCTGGTTTCCAGACACAGTGAGTTCAAATGCGGATTAAGGAGGAAAGGGGTTTAGTTTATGAGCTCTAGTACCCCTGACCCCAGCTCAGTTCTGGGGGCTGACAGGGCATTTAGAGAAGGAAGGTTTTCCATAATCATCTTCCTTTATGTGTTAAATAGGACTCATCTGTGGGCATTATGTTGCAGACTCCTTTTCAAAGAGAGCTCTTCAATAACCTTTCCGGCTCTCTCTGATAATTGAGCTACTCGACTTTTCCCACAATTTCTCAGGTCAATTGTAGTAATTTATTTTTTTTCTAGGAAGGTTTGCTGGATAGGTTTTCATTTTTAATTAATACCGACCTAGGTTTGCATGTATAATTCTCTTACACTCTACTGCCTTCTCATTCTTAGTTTTGTATATATTTTTTTTAAAGTTTTTTTTAATTGTTAAATCATAGCTGTGTACATTAGTGCAATCTCCTGTACCCATTCTAAGAGTTTTGTATATTTTAATTCTTTATCCCTTTCCCCGCCCTTTTTGTCAGGTTTTATAAAACACTTATCTATTTTCTTGGTCTTTTCAAAGAAACTGCTTTCAAATTTGCTTATTCTTTCTAATTTTCTTTGTTTTTTTCCTTTAGCTTTAGGCTCTAATTTCTTTTCTTTTTTTGAATTTATTCTCTTCTTTGATTTTTAAAAATGAGTACTAAACATATATTTTATAAATATTTTAATAATATCTATTAATATAATGTATATTTAAATATTTTATATTTAATATATTTGCATATATTTGTAAAACTGCATGGAAGTCTTTTTTTTCTTTCATGAGCCATAGGTTTTGTACTGAAGTATCTTTTTCATTGCCTTCAAGATAGTTGGAATTAACTTGGATTTCTTTGATTTAAAGGTTACATATATGTCCTCATTTTCAAGTATAACTCTTTTTATTCAGATTTGATTGAATTATTATCAGATTATGTGGCATGTAAATATTTTTAAAAATTTTCTTAACATTTTCTTTGTGCCCAAATTTATAATAAATTTTTATAAAACACTGATGGATAAAAACTGCTCTAATTGAACGATATAAGGATCTCTGTCACATTCACAAATGTAGATAATTTCACATCTAAAAGAAATTTATTGACATTTCCCACTATAATCTCATTTAACCGAGTTCTTGCTCTTCTAAATAGTTTTTGCTTTATATATTTACCTGCTTTGGTATTTGGACCCATCACTTCATTGATTTTTATGTCTCCTTTATAAAAGTATACACATTATATTATTTAATATCTCTATCTTGTTTGATCAGTTTTTCCAAAACAAGTGTGGCTCTTTTCCAAAGTTGCTTAGGCAACTTTACTCCCATTATGTAGTGCTGGGTCATAGACTTTATTTTTCTATGACCGTATATTTCAGTCTTGAATCTATCGAGATAATCTATAAAAAATTCCATATCACATTTTGCCATTGTGGCAGGGGTACGAGGGCACTTACTTATTCCCAATGTGCTTAATTAAACTTTAATTATAACCAAGTGATTTTTCTCCATTATAAAATAAAATGCATACTTTTCTATTGGGCCTAAGTTGCAGGTCCATTCTACCTGAGACCACTAAACTCACCTGCACCCCTGAAATACCTTTCAGACATCACTGCAAGTCCATAGACAAGAGAATATTAACATGGTTGCATTAGATTAGATTTCACCCAAGAAATACTATGGTTCAAAAGATGAAAAAATGTAGCATTACATTTTCAGACCTTTCATTTTTAAACCAGAGCATTGGAGTGCTTTGGTGATTTACAAAAATAAATGCTTGTCTCATTTCTAGGCCAATTTTTGACAAGTCAGATGGAATTGATGGTTGGAATAACTGAGGAAGAGGAGGCATCTGTGCTCCTGAGATCTGCATATTACAAGCAAGTGTGCTGTTAACTGCCACACTATATAAAATAACAAATGTTTACAGTGCACTGAATTAATGTATGGTTTTAAAAGTGCTGTTAATTGCACGTGCATTCATTGATGTGTTCACTAAATAATTCCTGAGGGTCTACTCTACTCCCAGGAGTCCAGGCAGGGGCTTGTGATAGGGGCTGAGCAGGTCAGGTCCACACTGATGCTCTTGCTATCAGTATAAATGGTTGGATAATTCTGTCAGTGGCTTCAGATGCTGGACTTTATTCTAATAAGTTTCTCAGGATTTGTGGAACCCTGAGACATTCCTCCGCTTCCTCCTCCTTCCTCTCTCCTCCCAACTCCACCTTGTTGTTACTAATATAGGAAATTTGAATTAGAAAGAAAAAAAACAATGTTACATAATAAATGGCCACATTTTGGAATAACTCTACATTAATAGTGTGTCCTAGTGATTAGAAGAAAAAGGCTAGACTTTTCAGAATGCTACCACTGTTTTGCACCTACTTTAAGAAAATGAAATTTTCCTCCTAAGGTAGTTCATTTATTCACTAGCATAACTTGGCCCTTAAACATTAAGCATTATTGAGGGCTCATAAGGCAAGCCAGGCTGTGCTGAAACAAAATTAGCAAAATTGAGTTGATGCCAGAAATTGAGTGAAGTCGGGTTGGCTCCTAAGGGCCAGTCCCGTCAGGTCACCGCCCGCAGATTCCGCTGTGGACCAGGTGGGGGCAGCAGAGAGCCGGCTGGGGCTGGGGCAGGAAGGCCGCACGCGCGTGGATTCCAAGGCACAGGTGGCGGTGGCGGCGAGTTCGGAGCTAGAGTCAGGGTTTTGACTGCACCTGAGAAGAAGGGAGGAAGGCAGGAGAGTTAGAAACACGACACAGATCAGGATGCAGGGGAAGCAAGAATTGAAATAGGTCGTAGACCAGGTGTCAAAGAGCTTGGTGAGGAAAGCAGGGGTGGGTGGGCGGACCAGAGCTGACCCCGCTTCGCCTAGACGCTTCCCAGGGCGTTCCCGACGCCGGCAGCCAGACGGGTCCCTCCTAGACCTGCCGAGCCTTCCAAGGGCAGCGGCTCTGAATGAACCGGGTCATAGAGAGAGAGAGACACCAGCTATGATCTCTCTTGAGCTGAGATGGTAAAGAAAGTTCTTGTAACAAATATCAAAATGACCGCAAACACTGCCCAATTTAGTAGCGATTAGGGATTGGTGGCGCAATGTCGCCTGAGCTTTTCCTTGTGGTTACTTCAAAGGACTAAAGTCCTCAGCAACCTCTGTCCGTGATTTTTCACAATCACCAAGGAAATATAGTTCAGCGCCCCTGTTTACTTAATGGTCTACTACACTTAAAACACCTTGCTCTCCGTGTGTGGTCTCGTAGTAATTATCTTCAAACGGTGCTAATGAGCAGAGCTGACACCTGGGCAGCCTTCCCTCCCCTGACTTGGCACCCTCACACGCTTCGCTTAGCACCCCTGTGGGAAGCGTTCTGGAGAACCTTTATTTGCACTCACGGAAGCTGCCTCTGCAGAGAAACTGCTATCCCATAAAGGACACGACCGAGTCCCAGCAGATGGAGGCTTATCTCAAGACGCTTAGACTCACCAAAATCCTAGCAGAAGAGAAAGCTGTTTGGACAGTCCCTGTGCGCTAATTATAACAGAGTCTGAAGATGGAGACAGCTTAGAGAAAGACAAAGGGAAAATACCCAAAAGAGTTCTCGGAAAAGAAGAAAAAGTTCAGTTAGATTTTAAAACACCCCAAAAATAGATGGAACATTTTTGGGGTAGCAGTGACAACAAGGGCTCACAGCTTTCTACTCTTAGTGGTGCCCCGAGCAGCTTAATTGCCCTGTTGATGATCACAGTAATTAACCTCTTTCTGCCTTTATTTCCCTGTGTGTAAAATGGGAATTAAAGTGCTTGCTGATGATATTTCAAAAAGATTTTTAAGGTAAGAATAGAGCATAATACTCACAGACCAATACTTCTGTGGGAGAGAGCGTTACAGTGAAGGGACACAGACACACAGCACATTTATTAGTGAGGCTGGGGGCCCGTTTTTTTCTTACAGAGTAAACATACCCTCAGTAGCTCTTCCCTTCACATTGTTCTGTCGCACTGTTTATAAATCTTTTGGGTGATTGTATGGTATTTGTTCTCTATTGTTTGAGATATTCTTTAAAAAACTGAATATAGAACTGCAGCCCCTGCTGGTTTGTTCTTTTCCACTTGGCAAAGGTTGATTGATTTTATTTTTCTTTTGGCCTGTGCTTCATAGTGGCTTGAAACGAGCATGGCTTTTTTTTTTTGTTTGTTTACCTCTTTACCCGCATTGTCAATAGTAGAGCCACTCTGGGAACGGGGCACCCAGTGTAATTTCTGCAACAGAGTTTGCAAAGGGAGGAGGACATGGTTATAAATTTGGAGTATTGTATTGTTTTGGCTTTATTTTTTCTCAAATGCTGGAACTGCTTCCTCAGGAGTTATTCTTTTTCACGCATGAAAATTCACACATTCTTTAGAGTGCTAGTGTTAAACATGTAAAATCTGTAAAGGAAAATGAAAAAATACATTAAAACAAATGTAGAGGAAGAAGCAGAAAGCCAATTTATAGAAATGGTGATATGAGGAATTGGCTGGGTCACGGTCTGGTTTCATTGCCTGGGTGTGAGGTACATACATGGGGTTAGATGGGACAGATCTATAGAAAAGGTGAGAAACAGTGAATCCAACCGCGTGTTTCTCCATTCTCCTGGCACATTAGAATCATCTGGAGATTAAAAAAACGTTCATACTTGGTCTCTCCCCAGAAATCAGAACATCTGACGGTGTGAGTGAGTTCAGCACAGGATTTGTAAAGTCTATTTAGCTGCTCAGACAAGGCTGGGAACCACTGGCAACCTGTAACTGTCTCCAGGGAAGGGGCCTGAGCCTGGGACCAAACACCTGTCTGGGCCTGATAACACTTGTAGGTCTATTAACTCTCCGTGGCCTCCTCTTCTGGCACTGCCCCCGGGCTAGCTGGCCTGCTCTGACTTTCAACAACAAACAAATTTCTCTCCAGTTGACCTCCTGGAGCATGCAGGATACTATAGAAATGTTGAAGAAAGGGGCATGAAACAGAAGGAAATATGGATAGTCTGTGGACACCGCAGTGACATTTTGTTTTCAAAGTTCCAGATCCAACTGTAGAAAGATTGTTTTCTGTGTGTAGATGACACATTTGTTCTGTATCTCAAAGGCGATGCCTTCAGCCTCAGAGCCAGATGCCTCTCCAGGGTGATTCAAAAGATGCCACGTGGCCCAAATATAGCATCTTTCAGCCTTTTTTTTTTTTTTTTTTTTTTTTTTTAATTGACATGGCCTAAAAATCTCTTATTAAAAAGAACTCACTTTAGCTTGGCCAGGTAACTTATGGTCAGTTAGATCAGTTTTGTTTACTTCTGTTATTCTGTTACTTCCAAAGAAGAGAGAGTTCCATGTGAAGGGGGCTCAGGACATGTAAATGTGTTGGGACAAATTCAGGAGCAGGGAAAGAAAAAGGGAAGCCAGAAAACAGGGAGGGTGCAGGCATCCTGAGGACTGGGGGGAGGGGAGGACAAGAAGCCCTTTTGTACAAGGGACTCTGTTGCCAGCCTGGAGTGACAATCTTCAGGTTTTAAATACTATCTATGTATCTGTGACTCGAAAATTTATATTTCCATCCCTGTCTTTCCCATTGTCCCTGGCTGACCAATTGGCATCTCAAATATGACACATCTAAAACTGGACTCTGGGCCCCTCCTTTCTCCCACGCCTGCACTTGCTGGGAACCTTCTTGTCTCAGTGAATGGCAGTCTAGGAATTGTTCCAGCCTCCTCTGTTCTCTCTTCCACTGGGCATCCAAACTGTGAGCAAATGTGTGGGCTCTGCCTTTCAAATGTAGGGCCAGAAAGTAACTGTTCAGCATCACCTCCACCCCTGCTCTGGTCCAGGTACCATCATGTCTCTTCTGGTGCTATGGATGGGACATTTGTGTCCCTCGTGAATTCACAGGTTGAAATCCAACCCCCCACTGTGATGATGCATTTGGAGGTCCTAGGAAGTGAGGCCTTTGGGAGGTGATTAGGTCATGGCCCTTATTGTGTGATTAGTGCCCTTATCAGAAGGGACACAAGAGCTTGCTGCTTCTCTCTCTGCTCTCTGCCATGTGGAAAACACCAAGAAGACCGCCATCTACAAACAAGGAAGTGAGCCCTCCGTGGGCATGGGGTCTCTTGGCATCTTGATTCTGCACTTCCCAACCTCCAGAACGGTGAGAAATACATGTCTGTTATTTAAACCGCCCAGTCTGTGGCTTTTTTGTCCAGATGGCCTGAGACTGAGGTGGTTGCTGTGGCCCAATGGTCCCTGCCTCTGCATTCTCCTCGCTCATACCCCAATCTGTATCGATCAGTCACAGGGAGCTTTTAAAACATAAGTCAGATCATAACACTCCTGCTCACAACCCCCAGTGGTTTTGCATTACTGTACTAGGAATAAAAGCCAATCGCCTTTGGCAGGTCCGTGAGCCCCCTCCCCCCAACTTGGTGTGCCTGTTGCCTTCTCTGCCTCTTATCCTTATCTTACCCCTTGCTGGGCCAGTTCAGCCTCACTAGCTTCCTCCCTGTTGCCCTAGATCTGCCTGGGACACTCCTGTCTTTGTACTTGTCTGGGGTGTTCATGCCCAGAATGCTCTTCCCTTAGAGAGCTACCTGTCTGTTCCGTGTCTGCAGGGGGCTGCTCCAGGTCATCTTCCCAGTCACCCTATCTCATCTCCTGACTTACAAGTTCAGCCTGTGGCCCTGTACTGCCCACGTCCATGGTAGGCTTAATCGCTACCTCAGCACTGTCACTACTTGAATTTCTCTCTATATGCATATTTTATTGGTTATTCCTTAGCTCCGCCAGCCATGAGAGATACTGTAAACAGACATTTATTTCTCACAGTTCTGGAGGCTGGAAGCTGAGGTCAGGGTGTTGGCATGGCCTGGTTTTGGCAAGGGCCTCTTCCCATCTGCACACGCTGTCTCCCCAGTGTCCTCCCAGAGCAGGAGGGCCAAGAGCTCTTCTCTTCTCTCCTGTTCATAAGAGCACGAATCCCATCATATCACCTTCCAAAGGCCCCACCTCCTAATGCCATCCTGTCAGGGGCTTGGATTTCAGCACATGGATTTTGGGGGACCTGAACTTGCTATTATTGTTTATAACAGTTACTGTTTGCGTCCTCCCTTACACCACCTGCCAGCATTTAAGCTCTGGGAAGGCAGGAATCCTTGTATGCTTTGTTTACTGCTGTGTCTTCAACACCTAGAACAGTGCCCAGCACATTGTAGGTCCCCAGTAAATAATCATTGGCTGAAAAAAATGAGTGGGTCCCCTTCACCATCTCTGAAGTCCTGCTCAGGTGACTGGGTCTGTCTGCCTCCTTTATGACCAAGTCTTGGCCTCATGCCCTCATCTCCCAGAGGTTCTCACAGCCTATCGCAGGACCTTCCCACCTCTCTTGTTCCCCAGGAGCCCTGCCACTGCGGGGGGTAGCTGCTGGACTCTGCCTTGTCCTGTTCAGTGGCCAGCCGGGGTCTTGGTGCAGCCTTTGCTCACAGCACTTGTACCACCTGTACCTTCTTCTCTGAACCTACCTCTGGGCCCAGCCCTCCCTTGCTCTCCCCTCCTCACTTCCCCCTTAAATAATCACCCTTTGGGCCTCGCCAACTGTTGGTCTTCTGGATTTTGATACATTGGTCAGCCCTAGTCTTGCTTGAATGTCCCTGTGACTGATTGTTAGTCACACTTCAGGCTGGCTCTGCACTGCACACTGAGTAAATAACCATTGTTTCTGGGGTTGCCTTGTGGGAAGGGGAGAAAATTGCCTCAGAATGGCTGGGCCAAGGTTGCTCTGACAGAGCCCTGTGGTCCCAGCTCCCTCCCGTCCTGCTGGGGGAGGGGACAGTGGCTGGCTGGGGAGGGTCTGGTGCCTATTGGTCTCCCCTGGCTTCCCAGGCACCGTGATCTTGTCTGTCTCACAGATGCCTCTGGAAGCGCTTTGTGGAAGCTGGAAGCTGTTTTTGTATGATTTCGCAACACTTTTCTCCAGGAAAAAGAAAAAAAAAAAAAGCCTCATTCTCTTCATCCCCAGCATTACATAACCTAACATTTCCCTTGCTGGTTGAAATGAATATCTTTTCTTTGCCTGAATAAATAATGCACGGACTCTCTGGGACAGCCTGCTTCCTCCACTGCGCCACTGCCGAGGGACCCGACTGCCTTGCTGGTTTTGTGGTGGCCCACAGCTGGACACGGGGCCAGGCCTTCCTTCATGCCTTCTTCTTGGAGTATGGCTGCTGCCAAAACACCTTTTAAATGTTGTAACAAGTCACAAGGCCCCACCTGTGGCTGGTGTTGTGACTCTGAAGGTGGTTGGCAGCTGGGAAACTCCCCTCACTGCTGCCTCAACACATCTCCTGCGGGCAGGGCCACCATGACAGTCCCCGAGAAACGGAACAGTTGAAAAATCTGGAGTTACAAGCCCTCATAGGCATATCAAACGTCCACAGAAAAACCATTTGTCTGTTATTTAGTGTCTATCCCTTTATTTCCTAGTATAGGTTTTTTTTTTTTTAATTTTTTTTATTTTTTCTCTCTCTTTTTTAATTAAATCATAGCTGTGTACATTAATGCAATCATGGGGTACAATGTGCTGGTTTTATATACAATTTGAAATACTTACAACAAACTGGTTAACATAGCCTTTGCCACACTTCCTTAATCATTGTGTGAAGACATTTATACCCTACACTTAAAAGATTGGATATGTACCCTTGTAAAACGCACCATAGTATATAGGTTTTTAATTTCCACATGGAGTGTTTGATTTTTCTCCCATGCCCGAATAATTCTTTCCATGACCTGCCACTGAATGAGTTCTCATCTTTGTCTTTGCTCTATTTCCTTTGTTCTACGAGGAGAGAATAATAAATGGCGCCATTGAATTGCCCGGTACAGGCTGACACCACTCCGGTCCCAGGTCGACTTCCACATCTTTCGTTTCCTCACATAGACCATTTCTTGGTGTGGACGGAACAATTGAACCTCCTTAAGATGAAGTCCATGTTACTAATTCTGAACTCCTGGCAGCTGCGTCAGATCACAAGTTGGTAAGTGCTGAGTATTCCCCAACTTTTGAAAAATCAAGACCCCTTTGGTCTTTTATAAGTAAAATTTCAAAAACTATTGTAGAAGAAGGATGCAAATTGTAAAATTTTATTAATTTCGTAGAAGGTGCTAATTGGAGAAGAAAAAGGAACAGATAGGACATATTTAACAATTATGAGGAAACAGTATCTGTGATTGCATTAAACCTTCCACCTGCAGTGATAAACCCATTCCTCTGGCTCTTAACCTTGTTTATGCTTCTTTAAGAACCTGATGAAGTTTCCAGACTCTTTCTTCAGAAAAATGTATATGTATTTATGTGCCTAGAAGTTTAGATATGATGTCAAGGGATCCTAGAACCACTCCTGGAGGTGTTTGTGATGAAGGCTGTAGAAAGTAAAATAATTTTATGAGAGAGAAATATCAATATATAGTAATTAGCCAAAATTTAGCTGTGAAGAAACTGATGTCAAACATATTTCTTAGCCAAAGGATGACACCAAATTACACTCACATCACTATCCATTTTGTGCATGTTTTGCACTTATAGTGACCTAGTGACCCAAATGCCTGCTCCTTCTTTGCGACGATCCTTTGTTTAATGTCAATGCAATGCAACTTAAGTATGTTTTGTACTGTTTTGATGTAATTATCCAGTTTTATGCTTTGTTTTCTGTTTTTGTCTTTGCTTCCTGTCCCTGTTTGAAGGACTGTGAAGGTATTGGTACTTGGGGAAAAATAATTTCCAGTATAGATTTTGATATCGTAGAAGAAGGTTTCCAAACCCAGGGAGGGATGTACTTGGAGGTAAAGGGATACTCAGCACCCCTGTAAATGGTGCAGCTGCCATTTCTATTGCTTGGAGAACAAGGTGAATGCCGGTGGGGATGATGGAGGGTTGTGGACTAGAGAGGAATAGGACCCTCTGCCTTTTCAATTCGAATTGAAATTCATTTGAATGAAAAGAAAAAGTGTGCTCACCAGGCACTTGTGAATTACTGCCATGGACAGGTGGAGTAAGACGTATTTCCAGGTAACTTGCAGTCAGCTGCAATCAACTGGTAGGAGCCAGGGGAGAAACAGAAACCACTCAGGACCAGACTGAATCTGAGTGTTACCAAGTTTTCCACACAAGTGTAAATTCTGATTGGATTCGTCTGTTGAGATGTTTGTCTCCCTTCCTGGACACAAGCTCCTGCAGGTCATCCTACCCATCCTTGCCTGGCACACAGGAGGTGCTTCCCAAATACTTTGTTGATGGAGAGAGAAACATGCAGTAAGCTGGAGGGGCTTTGAGGAGGATGAGAATAGGCTGACGTTGGTCAATCAGGAGGGGCTCCCTGGAGAAGCTGTTCTCTGAGAGGAAACAGGAAGGAGTCATGTAACTGACCCAGGTGGAGAAGGGGCCGAGATCTAAGCAGAGGATACCGGAAGTGGGCCAAGAGGCCACTTGATCTGAGTACAAACCTGGAGAGGGAAGCCGGGGCCAGATTACCAGGGATCTGGTGGGGCTTGTACTTAATTTGGTCCTATAGTGAAATGATGAAGATGATTCACCAGGAAGTAATCTGGTGAGGGTGTTTCTGATGGATTAGAAACAGGACAGGCTAGAAGTAATCTGACTGGTTAGGAGGCCATGGCAATAGTCCAGCTGAGAGGTACAGAGGACCTGAGTAGTGACAGGGAGGAGGATGAAGATGGGATGGAAGCTGGGGATATTTTGAAGGTGCAGTATAAAGTTCTCAGAACCCATATTTCCTTAGAATATTCTAGCCCAGGAGAAAAATAGGGTAAAAAGAATAACAACAAAATAATATTTCTCTCATTTTGCTTCCCATCAACTGTTTTACATACAACTGGTAGTTTTTTCTAATTCTTCCTTCTGGCGGGGCCAGGGGAATAAGCAGATGTTGCAGAACTTTCCAGATGCTAAACATGTCACTGCAAGGCTCTTGGAAGTCACTGACATTGGTGGGCAAAGGCTGCAGGTGCTGATGGCAGTCAGAGCACTAGCTCGGGCAGGACTGACTTGCTGCTAAGCTTTGATGGGTGCAGAAAACCTCAACACTTCCAATTATTACCTGGTTTAGGAATCAAGGCTTCCCTTTGTCTTCAAGGTTTATGGAGATTTTCCTTTTCTCTTTTTAAAATATTTCAGTAAAGGGCAGCGCCTGTGGCTCAGTGAGTAGGGCGCCGGCCCTGAGGGTGGCGGTTTCAAACCCAGCCCCGGCCAAACTGCAACAAAAAAGTAGCTGGGCATTGTGGTGGGCACCTGAGTCCCGGTTGCTCGGGAGGCTGAGGCAGGAGAATCGTGTAAACCCAAGAGCTGGAGGTTGCTGTGAGTCCTGTGATGTCATGGCACTCTACCCAGGATGGTAAAGTGAGATTATGTCTCTACAAAAAAAAAAAAAAAAAAAAAAAAATTCAGTAAATTTAGGGAGCATAAATGTTTTTGTTACATAAATGAATTGTGTCATGCTGAAGTCAGGGCTTTCACCTGTGTTCCTGTCACTAGACTAGTGAACATCGTATCTGACATTTAGATTGTAATTCCTCCTCCCTCTTACATCCTCCTCCTTTCTTAGTTTTCAATGTCCATTATGCTGTTTTATGATCATATTTAGTCCTCATTTTGCTCCCACTTTGAGAACATGTGTTTTTCTATTCCTCAGATACATCACATAGGATAATGGTCTCCAGCTCTATCCAAGTTGCTGCAAAAGGCATATTCCATTCCTTCTTACGGCTCAGTAGCACTCCGTGGTGTTGGTATACCATATTTTCTTTATTAACTCATTGTTTGATGGTGCTTAGGTTGGTCCCATGTTTTTGTAATTGCAAATCATGCTGCAATAAATGTGGGTTCAGGTGTCTTTTTTTTCATTTGTTTTTGAGACAGTCTTATTATGTTGCCCTCAGTAGGGTGCTGTGGCTCACAGCAACCTCAAACTCTTGGGCTTAAGTGATTCTCTTGCTGCAGCCTCCCAAGTAGCTGGGATTACAGGTGCCCACCACAACACCTGGTTGTGGTTTTTTTTTTTTTTGTTGTTGTTGTTGTTGTCATTGTTGTTTAGCTGGCCAGGGCCAGGTTTGAAGCCATGAGCCCTGGTGCATGTGGCTGGTGTCCTAACCACTGGGCTACAGATGCCGAGATCTGGTGTCTTTTTGATAAAGTGATTTCTTTTCCTTTGGGTAGATACCTAGTAGTGAGATTGTTGGATTGAGTGGTAGGTCTACTTTTAGTTCTTTGAGGAATCTCCAGACTATTTTCTGCAGAGGCTGTGTTGTTTATGTTCCTACCAACAGTGTATTAGTGTTTCCTTTTCAGAGGATCTGCACCAACATCTATTGTTTTTTGACTTTTAAAAAATGGTCATTCTGACAGGGGTGAGGTGGTATCTCATTGTGGTTTTAATTTGCATTTCCCCAATAATCAGGGATTTTGAACATTTTTTTGAGTGTTTCTTGGCCATTTGTCCTTCTTTTTTTGAAAAGTTTCTGTTCATGTCTTTCGCCCACTTTTAAATAAGGTTATTTTTTTTTCTTGCTGATTTGTTTGAGTTCTTAATAGATTGTAGATATAAGTCCTCTGTCAGACGTACAGTTTGTGAATATTTTCTCTCATTCTGTGTGTTGTCTATTTGTTGATTATTTCCCTGCTGTGCATAAACTTTTTAGTTTGATTAAGCTCCATTTTCTTTTTTAAATTTTTGCTTTTGCTGCATTTACTTTTGGAGTCTCAGCCATAATTGTCTGTGCCTACGTCAAGACGAGTTTTTCCTATGTTTTCTTCTAGAAATTTTAAGGTTTGAGGTTTTTCATTTGAGTCTGTAACCCAGCTTGAGTTAATTTTTGTATATAGTGAGAGATAGGGATCCACTTTCATTCTTCTGCATGTGGCTGTCCAGTTTTCCCAGCACCATTATGTCAAATAAGGTGTCATTTTCCTAGTGTATGTTTTTTTTTTTTTTTTGTGCTTTGTTGAACATCACTTGATTGTAGCCATATGGCTTTATTTTTGAGTTTTCTATTCTGTTCCATTGGTCTATGTCTTCAACTTATTCCAGTACCATGCTGTTCAGTTACTGTAGCTTTGTAGTGTAATCAGAAGTTAAGTGCTGTGATGTCTTCAGGTAAGTTCTTTTTGCTGAGGATTGCTTTGGGTATTTTGGCTTTTTTTTGGTTCAGGTGAAGTTTAGGAATTTTTTTCTAGATATGTGAAAAATGATACTAATCTCTTGATGGGAATTGCATTGAATCTGCAAACCACTGGAGGCAGAACGGACATTTTAATGATGTTGATTCTTCTAATCCATGAGCATGGGAAATTTGTCCATTCCTTGGTGTCATCTATAATTTCTTTCATCACTATTTTTTAGTTCTTATTGCAGAGATCTTTCACCTCCTTGGTTAAGTATACTCCTAGGTTTTCCTCTGCAGCAATTGTAAATAATATTGTGTGCTTGATTCGACTCTCAGCTTCACTTTTATTAGTATATAGAAATGCTACTGATTTGAGTACATTAATTTTACACCCTAAGACTTTACTGAATTTACTTATCACATCATCAGAAAACAGGGATAATTTGATATCCTCTTTGACATCCAATTTGGCTGTCCTTTCTTTCTTTCTCTTCCTTGATTTGTCTGGCCAGGACTTCCAGTACTATGTTGAGTGGAAGGGGTGACATTGGGCACCCTTGTTTTATTCCAGTTCATGGGGGGAATGTTTTTAACTCTTCCCCCTAGTATAATGTTGCTATGGATTTGTCATATATGGCTTTTACAATTTTGAGACACGTTCCTTCTATGCCTGCTTTGTTGAGGTTTTTTATCATGAAGTGGTGCTGGATTATATCGAATGCTTATTCTACATGTACTGAGATAATCTATGGTTTTTGTTTTTAATTCTGCTTATGTGGTCAGTCATATTTATTGATTTGCATATGTTGAACCATTCTTGCAACCCTAGAATGACACCCACTTGATTATGGTGCATTATCTTTTTAATGTGTTATTTGATTTAGTTTGCTGGAATTTTCTTAAGGATTTTTTGCAACCATGTTCATGAGGGATATTGCTCTGAAGCTTTTTCTTTTTATTCTATCTTTTCCTAGTTTTGGTATAGGGTGATATTGTTTTCATAGAATGAGTTCTAGTACATAATTCATTTTTAGTAGGATAGGTGTCTATTCTTTGTAGGTCTGATAGTATTAGGTAGTGAAAATGTCTGGTCTAGGGCTTTTTCAATTGTTTTGCAAGATTTTTTAAATTACAGTTTTAGTCTTGTTACTCATTGTTAGACTGTTCAGGATTTCTATCTTTTCCTGATTCAATTTTGGAAAGTAGTGTATTTCTAAAAATGTATTTATTTTCTCTAGATTTTCTAGCTTGTATGTATAGAGGTTTTCATAGTAGTAACAGACAATATTTTGTATTTATTTGGATTGTATCAGTTGTAATATCTCCTTTATAATTTCCGATTGAGCTTATATGAGTCCTTCCTTTTCTTTTTCTGGTTAATCTCACTAGTGTTCTATTGTTTTTGTTTATTTTTTTTAAAGAACCAACTTTTTGTTTTGCTGATCCATTGTACTGTTTTTTTGATTTCCATTTCATTTAGTTCTGCTCTGGCATTTGTTATTTCTTTTCTTTTGCTAGCTTTGGGTTTGGTTTGTTCTGTTTCTAGTTCCTGTAGGTGAGATATAAATAAGATTGTTAATTTGTGATCTTCTATCCTTTTGGTATAGGCATTTAAGACTATGAACTTTCCCTTTAACATTGATTTTATTGTATTTCATAAATTTTGGGAGTTTGTGTCATCTTTGTTATTCATTTCCAAAAAATCTTTTGATTTATATTCTAATTCACAATTGACTCAACTATCATTCAGCAGCAGCTTGTTCAATTTACATGTATTCATGTATTTTTGAGAGTTCCTCTTCAATTGATTTTTAGTTTTAGTCCAGTATGGTCTGTGATGATACATGGTATGAGTTCAATTTTTCTGAATTTGATAAGATTTTTTTTTTTTTGTGGCCTAACGTGATTTATCTTGGAAAATGTTCCATGTGCTGATAAGAAGGATGTATGTTTAGCAGTTTTGGGGTATAATGTTCTTTGGGTGTCTATTAGGTCCATTCATTGTAGAGTTTCATTTAAGTCCAGTTTTTCTTTGTTGATTTTCTGCATTGATGATATGTCCAGTTCTGATGGTGGAGTGTTAAAGTCCCCAGTTATTATGATGTGGTTATTTATTTCTTTGCTTAGATCTAGTAGAACTTGCTTTCTGAATCTGGTGGTGCCTGTGTTATATGCATGTATATTTAGGATTGTTATATCTTCTTGCTGAATTTTCCCCTTTATTTTTATATAAGGACTGTCTTTATCTTTTTTTAACCATTGTTGATTTAAAGCCTATTTTATCTGATATGAGTAGAGTTACTCCTGTTTGATTTCCATTTGTGTGGACTTTATTTTTTTTTAATCACCCCTTTACCATGAATCTATAAGTATCTTTGCTAGTTAAATAGGTTTCTTGGAGGCAGTATATATTTGTACTTTTTTTTTTTTTTAAATCCTTTCAGCCAATCTATGTCTTTTAAGGAGACTATTAAAAACATTAACATTCAATGTTAGTATTGAAAAGTGAGATATTTTTCTGTCTGTCATGTTGGTTGGTTATTACCTAGTTGCTTTGTTTTCCCCCTTGAGTTACCTTTTTATAAGAGCTGTGAGTCTTAACTTTTGGGTGTTTTTACTCTGGAGGGTATTGATTGTTTTTCTCTTTGTACAGAGCCCTTTTAAGCATTTCCTGTAGGACAGGTCTTGTGGTGACAAATTGCCTTAATGTTTGCTTGTCTGGGAAAGACTTTATTTCCTTTTTATTTATACAATTTAGTTTTGCAGGATACAAAATTTTGGCTGGTAGTTATTCTGTGTAAGGAGAATAAAAGTGAGACTCTGATTCCTTCTGGTTTGTAAGATTTCTGTTGTGAAGACCACTGTTAGTGATGGATTTTCTTTGTATATTACTGGATGCTTTTGTCTCATAGCTTGTAGGAATTCTCCTTCACTTTAACTTTGGCTAACAGATGACAAATAGGATATCATCAAAGCACTGTGATGAGTGCTGAGACCCCACCCACACAGTGCTATGTGCTTTGATGATATCCTATTTGCCATGAATCTCCCAGATATTTGATGATCTTCTTATATCGGGATGTCTTAAATCTCTAGCAATTTTTCTTGATTGTTCCCTCAAATAGGTTTTCCATACTTATTTCCTTTTCTTTTTCTCCCTCAGGGATATGTATGAGTCTTATATTCATTTGCTTTACATAGCCCCATCTTTCTCAAAAGATTGTTCATTTTTCTTGATTTCTTTTTCTATGTTTTTGACTGACCAGGTTAATTCAAAACCCTTGTCTTCAAGCTCTGAAAATTTTTCTTACACTTGGTTTAGTCTGTTGTTAAAACTTTCTGTTGTATATTGAAACTCCCTAAATGACTCTTTCATTTCTGGTTCTGTTACATTTTTCTTGTATTATTTACCTCTTTATTGAATTTTTCATTATTGTCTAGAATTATTATTTTTTATTTTGGTTTCTTTGTTTTGGTTTTTAACATTCTTATCAGTCCCATTGATTTTACTTTCATGCATATTCTAAATTCCATGTCTGACATTTCAACAATTTTTTTTTGGTTGGAGTCCATTGCTGGAGAGGTATTATGAACATTTGAAAGTGCTAAGACAGCCTGTTTTTTCATGTTGCCAAAGTTATTGTGCTTGTTCCTTCTCTTCTGGAACCTCTTCTCTTTGTGGTGCATTGTTGTTCTCTTCTGCTGAGGCCCATGTTGACAAATGAAAAGAGAGAGTGCTGCATGGATGGTGTGCTTGAGTCCTGCTCTGGAAGATTGACCACGAAGATGCAGTGTGAGCCTTTAACACTGTTGCTCTCCTATATCTCACTTTCCCTTGTGGATATCACGAGGCCACTATGGAAGGGACAGTTCATACCATGGCTGGTCTGCCCAGATCTGGTAGTGGGAGCTGCGTTGGCATTCACCTTGCCAAGGTCTGTCTGCAGTGGAGTTTCCAGTAATGACAGCAGCAGCTGTGCTGTCTAGATTGCAAGTAGCAGGTGCTGAAGCCTGTGGGAAGTTGTTCCTCATGGGTTCTGTGGGAAGAGTGGCTGTGTGGGGTCAACCAGACTATGGCATAGGTGCTAGTTCCATGGGAACCTGCACTTCCTAGGTCCCCTGGCAGTGGTAGGGGCACATGGCACCTACCCAGGGGGTAAAGAGATTGCCTGCCTTCCCTATTCCCCCCTGCTCTTGTAGGGGGAATGGGGAGGCAGTGGCTATGGATCTGTCCCCTAGGTGGACAAAATTCTCTAGGGCCAGGAACTCAAAATGGTACCAACCATGGCTCTCTGGGTTTGGAAGGCTGTGCTTTTTCTCTGGGGCAATGCCACTTCACAGCCTCCAGTTAGGCCTTTGTATCATGCAGAGGCCTGCTGTAGTGGAGACCCCACCCACACAGCTCTAGTTACAATGTCTGCAGGGGAAATGTGGAGCCCTGGGGTTCTCTCCTGTGTTTCTTCCCCAGGTGTGGGCATTTTCCCTGGGTACCTCAGGCCTTGCTGAGTGGGTCATTCCACTTCCCTGTTTTTCATTTGGGAATCTCCTATGACCTCTGTTAATTCCCAGTGGTCTCTCTTAGATGACCAATCTGAAGGTAAATATCCATTTACTACTTTTGATTTTCTTAGTGTAAGTGATGAGTGCAGACTGCTTCTAGTCCACTGTCTTGGCCCTTCCTCCAGAATTTCCTTCTGTAAAGCAACCTTTCCTTCCAGTATGATTCTAGGATCTGTGCAAATTGGGTTGTGGAATATAGCAACAGATTTTGAGATGTATTTAAATATTTTTCTCTGACACCAGCCCCTTGTTCTTGGACAAAATGTGTGACATTCCCCTTTCCCCTCAGAAGTACACCTCAGTAGCTGATGAAAATAAACTACCTGAGGGGCACCTGTCTCTAGATCCTAGCTGAGATTTTGCCCCCCAGTGAGAGGTGTGTGTGTGTGTGTGTGTGTGTGTGTGTGTGTGTTTGTATCTGATAAATGAGGTTGGGGTTGGGAAGATAAAATGGAAGGGCAAGTAGAGAACAAGTAGGGTCAAAGAGTTGCTTTTGTTGAGAAGTGTGAATAATGTTTTCATTTTATTTTATTTTTACTTTTATTTATTTATTTTTTGAGACAGAGTTTCATTATGTTACCCTCGGTAGAGTGCTGGGGCATCATAGCTCACAGCAACCTCAAACTCTTGGGCTCAAGCAATTCTCTTGCCTCAACCTCCCAAGTAGCTGGGACTACAGGCACCTGCCACAACGCCCAGCTATTTTTAGAGATAGCATCTTGGTCTTGCTCTATCTCAGACTTGTCTTGAACTCCTGAGTTCAGGTAATCCACCCACCTCTGCTTCACAAGTGCTGGGATTACAGGCATGAGCCACTGCACCAGCCCAACATTTTCATTTTAAATCATTAACTTCTTCAACGTTTTTTCTTTTGTCACTCTTGTCAATTGCCTATTTATTCTTCTAATAGAAATATTTCAATAATTATTTCCTTACATGGGATGTTTTTGGCTTGCTATATATCTTTTTCTATATATAGAAGAAGAGACATGTCATCAATGAATGCAGGGTTTTTTAAGCCTTTCTACAGATGAAGTGTAAAGTTTGAATTTGTTGATCTTCCAGAATTATTTTTTGCTTGGCATGGTTATCTGAAGAAACATCATCCTTTCCTTTTATCAACTGATTTGATTTTGTAAAAGAAACTATCTTTTCTTTCTTCCTATAATCTTCAACTAGGTTTTCAATATCACATAAAATGGCTGTATACAATGTCATTGGGGATGGGTCATGTTATTGCTCTATTGTCAAATGCTCTGAACCTATACATTGAAAACAGGATGGCTGCTGTGTTTTGTGCCTCTGGCTGCAAAAATTGGCACCTGGGAAGCAGAATGGGTGTTTAGTTATGCTCTTCTGATGGCAGAGAACAGAGACTCCTTTGGATACCTGGTAATGAGGGTCATGGAAAAATTTGTGTGACTTCTGCAATGTTGTCAGTAGCCAATGTAGCTCTAGCCAGACCCTACTATATGTTTATGGGCCCAGGATCCCCTATTTGTTCATCTCAGCTCATTGGTTTTCTCTGTCTCCTCACAATTTCACTTACAAAGGACCTTTGCTTATGATGGCCTCTACTCTACCACAAGACATCCTTCCCACCTTGTGGCTCATGAGTTCAGTGTATGTTTGCAAGTTCATACTACTGAGAGCTTGAATATGATTGTCCAAGCGTATATTTTTCATAATTTAGTCATGTCCTATGTCACTGGCAGGTCTATAAATTGGTCAGGTGCCTCACTGTGGGTCAATTAGCTATGATCTGAGGTGGGGTGAGGGTCATATGTACTTGACTTTGTTGTCTAGGCAACAGGAGCTGAATGCTAAGCAATGTTCCTTAGGACACTAGTGAAAGGGTTGCTGGGTACTGACTGGTATCTCCAGGTAAGCAGAGTTTCAATTTTGGTTGCTCTTCACTAGGAAAACTAGAAGCTCAGAGCTGATTTCACAGAGTGATGGAATTGAGATAATATTCTGAGCAGTGCCCAAAGGAAATATCTTTGCCAGTAAGAACAAATGAAGAATTTTGGCAATTAACTGTGCAACTGAGTCCCAAATGCAACTGAGTCCCATCTGGGGGTGTCAGACAAAAACACATACTTCAAATCAAAAACCTGATTTTTTATTTTGGCCCAACTCACCCAGATCACAGCAGGATTGTGTACAAATGACCCAGACAGATTGCATCAATTTTCTGCTTTACTTTGCTTGTGGAAACCAGGCTGTTAGTGGTTACTTCTTGAATGAGAGAATGTATCAAAAAAAGATCAGAACCTGGAAAAATGTCTAGAATTTCATTGTTCTGTGTTTCTTAATAAATAAAATGACACTATAAGGTGCTCTGTATGTTGACCTTTCTTAAAAAAAAACAACAACAATGCAGTAGATAGCACCATTTTGATGGAATGTCAGACTTTATTTTTCACTTGAAAATTCTGTGTGAAGGAATCAGACGTAATGGCATGATACTTCTCTTTGAATTATACTTATGGGATTAAATTTGCCCTATGTTTGTTACACTATATTATACTGCTTCATTGGAGTTGTTCTTTTCTTTTTATTTTTTTTTATTATTCATTCTGTCTAATAGTGATGAATACAATTTAATTACACGCTTTCCTCAAAGGAGATTTTGTTTTCTTTAAGAAAGCACAGCATATTTTAAAACAGTGTTAGTCCAAGCACACTTTTTTATTTTTAGTGATTTCATTAGAACTATATGCTTCAAAATGATTTCTAATGATCTTCAATCTCAGAGAGTTTTCCTCCCTGATACATGCAAAGCGTGTGTGCTCCCACAGTGGGTCTTCATGTGTAATTCCATGTGCTGGTTTGGATTCTGGAGTAGAGTGTTAGAGAACGGGATTGAATGTCTCCCTGAGTTTGAATCCTGGTTGCTGGTGGTGTAGGTACTTAATCTCAGTTTCCCATGCTTTCCTCTTCTGTAAAATAAGTTTCTGGTAGTACCTACCTCACTGGGGTGTTGTGAAAAGAGCTTGAAATAGTACTGGACATTTAGACAGTTGGCCTTCCATCTCTGTGGATTCTATATCCATAAATTTAACCAATCATAGATAGAAAATTTGTGGGAAAAATGCATGTATACTGAACATATCTGGACATTTTCCCTTCTCAGTGTTCTCTAAATCAGGGGTCCTCAAACTATTTAAATAGGGGACCAGTTCACTGTCCCTCAGACTGTTGGAGGGCTGGACTATAGTTTAAAAAAAAAAGCTATGAACAAATTCCTATGCACACCGCACATATCTTATTTTGAAGTAAAAAAACAAAATGGGAACAAATACAATATTTAAAATGAAGAACAAGTAAAGTTAAATCGATAAACTTACCAGTATTTCAATGGGAACTATGGGCCTGCTTTTGGCTAATGAGATGGTCAATGTCCGGTTCCATATTTGTCACTGCTAGTTGTAACAAGTGATGCAAGTGTGCATCAGTTAGTTAGTCTAGATCTGGTTGGAGATTTCAGATGTTTCATTCTGGAAAAAGTCTGTTCACAGACATAAGTGCTGCCAAAGATGGTTGCCATTTTGAGTGCATGGTTCCTGAGATTAGGATATGTCTCAGAGAGGAGAGATGCAAGAAATTAGGAAGGCTGCTTGACTTGAATGCGTCTTTCGGAGAGTCACAATTCTTCAGTTCAGCCAGTTCCATTCAGTAAATCGTATCCACATTTTCAATGTCAATAGAAAATGGGTTACAGAAAAGTTGTATGTCCTATTCATGGAGATGAAGCTCTTTAAATCTAAATTGGAACTCCTTTTGTAACTTTTCCAGTGAATCCACACATTTTATTTGAGAATGCAACCAATGGATTTTCCACTAACAGATTTTGAGTTGTGGGGAGATGGCAGAAATTTTCCTCCTTCACTTATTTGATGAGGAGGCCTAATTTTACTTCAAAGGCTTTCACATGTGATTGCATATCACAGATGAGCTTCCCCTTTCCTTGAAGTTGCACATTGAAACTGTTGAGTAGCTCTGTTACCTCTGTCAGAAAGGCAAGGTGCTATTTCCATTCTGCATCATTGAGCTCTGGTACTTCTTTGTTCTTTGAAAGCAGAAAAAAAAACTGTAATCTGTGAAAGTAAGTCATAGAAATGTTTCAAAACTCTCCCTCGACTCAGCCAACAGACTTCTGTGTGGTATGGGACATCTTCACAGGCAACATTTAGCTCAGACAGAAATTCCTGAAATTGTCTGTGGTTTAGTGCATTACCACTAATGAAGTTAACACAAGATACCACAGTTTTCATAACAGAGTCCAACTTCAGTGATTTACTACACAGTGCTTGTTGGTGGATGAGGCAGTGTATGGCTATTGGATGAGATTGGTTATGTTTGTCTATCTCTTGGTTAATGCGAGCAATTACTCCTTTCTTAGACCCCACCATGCTAGAAGCACCATCAGTTGTCACACTGGCTAGGTTAGCCCAGTCCAGCTCCAAACCATTCACAGTTTGGCAAACCTTTTCATAGACAACCTGTCCTGTAGTTGTTCCTTTGATGCTTTGCAGTGCAGCAAGTTCTTCTGTGACTTCAAAATAGTCATTCATCCCACGAATAAAAATTACAAGTTGTGCAGAATCACAAACATCATTACTTTCATCGAGTGCCCAAGAAAAAATAGGAAATATTTTTGTGGAGTTTTGCAAATGCTGATGCAAATTGTCTCCCGTTTCTTCAATCCTTCGTGTAATTGAGGGTCCTGAAAGACTCACTGTACTAAATAAATCGGCCTTCGCTGGACACATCTCTTTGGCAACAGAAAGAAGGCATTCTTTAACAAATTCTCCCTCCATGAATGGTCTGCCAGTGCACGCTATTAGCTTGGCAACTTGAAAACTTGCTCGCAGTGATGAAGTATTTAGCTGTTTCTGCTTCACAAAAGTATTTTACTGAGTTGTCAATGTATATTTCAGTTTTAATATTCTATCTTTTCTCACTTCTCTGACCAAACAATCATATTTATCTTTATGTTGAGTTTGATAGTGTCGATGCAAATTGTATTCTTTGAACACAGACACTATATTCTGGCATATCAAACACACAGCTCTTTCCTTGTACTGCATGAAAAAGTAATCATAAGTCCACTGTTCTTTGAATATCCTATACTCCAAGTCAATTTTTCTCTTTCTTGATGTCATTGTTTCCTAGGGATTCCAAATTGCTATTAGTAAAATATATATACAGCGCTCCAAAAACAATATACCAGCAATAACTTTGCCCACACAAAGACATATAGACTGCACTGCCCATCAATGCAGTCTGATCAGTGCCCATCAATGCAGTCTGATCAGTGTCCATCAATGCAGCCTTGCCAGTCCACATCATT
>CAUYPK010113597.1:0-43542 GCA_963574355.1 Loris lydekkerianus
TGCTGGCTCCCTGTATCCTCAAAGGGATGATCATAGGCAGATCCCACCGGCCAGAGATGTCTGGAGTCTTGTCTCCCCAGATTCGCCAAGCCCAGTTACAGGGAAGCTGTTACTCAGCCGCCATCTTTAATCCACTCCCAGAAAAGACCTCTTGAAGAAGAAGACATTGAGAGAATATTCAACTTGTTTGCATGTATCCCAAGGAACTTTCAACAACTGAGGCCATGTGTGTCTTGAAACAGCAGTGAGTACAAAACAAGCTGATCAAATGATAAAACAAAGTACACAGGATAAAACATCATGTGGGAAATGCAAAGTAATTATGCCAGTTGCATAACTCACCTCAACAGTGTACACATATATGTGCATTTATATATACTATGTAAGTATTACAGAGGATTATAAATAATTTTCATAATTGTGTATCATATAGTATATGTCAAGTGCATAATCTACAATATATTAATGATAATGTAATCATGAAATATTGAGCTAACCAAAATTTAGATAAAGCCATATGCATTATGAGATAATGAGGGCAGGGCAAAGGGGAGAGGACGGTGAACACAGTGCGATTTCCTCATCTTCCATATAGAAGAGTCAGTAAATAGTGAACAAAGTGAATCAGTAAATAATGGTATAAATACATATTTTAATGAGATTGGGCTAAATGCCAAAGACTCAAGTGAAGTAACTGAAAGTACTAACATGGGAAGAGAAGGAAAGTGGGTGGGCATAGTACAGGGAACAACTTCTATTTATAAGAACCCTTGTATAATAGATTTATATGGTCCTTAAAAAGATAAGGGCTTGTACTATTTATGGAAAATAAAACCTAAGTGTTAAAAACAAGGTCTATGGCATTATTCTCATTGGTTTTCACTTTGAAACATAAAGACAAACATTTCCCAAGCAAACAAATTTGTGGGAACTTTTAAATATGAACATATCACACACACACCAATACATGTATGTTGGCACACACATTGTTATCATCACCACGCTAAGCAACTATTTTCTAGATGTGAAACATATTATTTTATGTGAGTATTGTAATTCCTTGTCTAGCCTTTACTTGGAGATTTTATCGCACATTCCTGAAAACCCAAACCTGTTAGGCAACTTTACAGCTGTGGCTTGTTGAGAAGAGAGCAGTGACCAGCCATGTTTCCCCTTCAGCAGCCTTCCCCTGGAATAAAGAAACAGAATACAATCATGGGATATATTTTATTACTAAAAATTTTAAAAAGCTTCCAAAAAATAGACCCAAATAGTAATTGGTTTCATCAAAACTTACAAAAGCCTTTGTCTAAGTAAAGGAGCAAACATTAAATGTACAAAAGAGACAAATAATTATTTAAGTAGGTGATTTCAATATTGAAAATTTCCAATATCAAATATTTGCAATTTATAATCCTTCTTCCATAGCATTGTTCATTGTACTATGTTGATAAGAATGGAAAAAGAAAGCATCCAAAGTTCTCAATACTATTATGAAGCCAATATATTAACACTTAGACACTTATACGAGTGATAAAACACAGAAATAGTCTGGAAAGAGGGAGGGGTGAGAAAGGAGGGGGGAGGGGAAGGGGAGGGCATTGGTGGGATCTCACCTATTGTGTGCAAGGGTGGAGGGCTCTCCTACAGCTGAAACTTTACCTTGGGAGTGAGAATAATGTAACCTAAAAATTTGTTCCCTCATATTAATTTGAAATTAAAAAAGTCAATTTTTCTCAATGGTCAGGGATAAAAAAGGGAAAGGCATTAAGATAAATTAATGTGCTGAGTATAGAGGTTATGTTTAACTTTCTCATGTGCTGATTTTCCACTACAGCACATAACATCATATTCTAACATGAGTAATTACTCCATAGGTGAGTATGTTTCTCATGGACTATGGTATCAACATGAATTTTTTTGCCCAATGTCAGTAATCTATCAAAGCTCAACTTGTTGCTCCATTAAACAGAGTAATATGCTATAGAATATTCATTTTAGAAAATGAGGCTTAAAGATGCCTGCAGGACACTGTGATTACTTTATATATAAGGAAATAGACAAATTCTTGGCAATGCCAAGATATTCATTGATAAGAAATGAGTTCCTAAGGCAAGTCTCCTAGAGTCCTGACACTAGAGAATCACTTACCTGACTGTACCACTGAATAGTAGGCAGGGATGTTTCTCACCTCCAGTGTGCACGCCAATCATTGAGAGCTTCTGGCTAAAATGCACCTCTCACACAGTAGGTGTGGGGTGGGATGAAGGATTCTGTACCTCTAAGAAGTACCCAAACTATGCTGATGCTGCTGGCCTCTGGACCACACACTGAGTAGCAAGGTGCTAAATGATTCCATGAGCTTGAATTTATTAGATTGCGAGCTTTTATATGTTAGTACAAAAGAGAGAAATCTAATTATAGGGTCCAAGAGATTGCTCATTGTTATCAAATAACATATTCTGAGTGACTGAGCTATCCTTGGAAATGTGTGGGGCAGAAAAGAAACCCCAGAGAACAGGTCTTCACCATATTTAATGAGAGCTAGGCTATTATCTGTATATGCTATTATTTGCATATGTTTATGTTAATATTATTTGTATATGTATATGTTTCATGTATATAAGTAATGCTTATAAGAAGTACTATTTTAATAACCGACTTTCTCAAAATTTACAGATAAGATTCATTTGCATAATTATAAATGAGATACCCCAAATATTATTTTATCAAGGATATGTATTTTGCAAGGTGATTTCCTTAGATTTTTCTTCATTGTGGGTTTAATTGTTGCCGGGCTATTTTTATTGCTATGTGGTTGTTATGGGTCAAAATTTTATATTCACTTACCTTTACCCAGTTCAGTCTATTGCTTGTCTTTGCATTTAAAACATACTCAGCTCTGACCCACTGTACACGTGGGTTTATTTGTTTATGGCATAACAGTGGAGTTAATTGAAACTGCATATTATATACCACAGAGAAGTAAAGAAATGATACATCTATAAGGCAAAAAATGCACAATTATTTTAAAGAAGACAGTGAAAATTTCAAGAAATCTTGAAATTGTTGAAATCTATTCTTTCTATAGATGAAGGGTTAGCAAATTACAGGCCATGGGCCAAATCCGGCTTACAACCTGTTTTTGTAAATAAAGTTTTATTGGAACACAGACACACTCTTTCATTTACATATGTTTTTAGTTTACAACTATCTAGAGTTGAGTAGTTCTGACAGAAGTCACAAGGCCCAGAAGCCTAAAATACTCTCTGACCTTCGCTGAAAATGTTACCCACCCTTGCCTTTTAACTAAAATCTACATTTTACTGTATTAATTTGAAAAGATAATTCAGAAAGCATTATAATTTTTACTTGGTAAGATTAAAATTAGGCTATAGGATGATCACAAGTCTTACTTTGTTTCACTCTTTGGAAGATGAAATGGCAACATAGCTCAAATAACAGAATATAACTTGTTGGGGAAAGAGAAGATTATCTGTATTTTTTTTTATTAAGTCATACATACATAGATCATGAATACATTTATGCCTTTGTGGGATTCAATGTGTGGATTATTTGTACAAATTGGAGTGTTTACTTCCTACTAATTAAAATAGCTTTCCCCTCATTTACTTAATCACAGTGTTAAGAAATTTGTGTTCTATACTTGGTAGATTTGACTTGTACCCTTGCAATATGCTCCATAGGTGTGGTCCCACCATTAACCCTCCCTCTATCGAACCAACCCCTTCCCTTCCCATCCCCACCCCTTCCCACCTTCATCCTGGGCTATAGTTGTGATTCATCTCTCATATGAAAGTGTGAGTGATTATAAATTTGTTTTATAGTCTGTATTATCTTTATTTGCAATTGAATGTTTCTTTTTGTAAACCTACTCTCCCCAAAGGGATTACTTGTTATCAAAGCATTTTTAATTTTGTTCTGTGTAGTCAAATAAAAGGGGGCATTTCATTCATCTTTATATGGATGATTTGAACTTTTACTACAGCTTTAAGTAAACCATTTTCCAAGTTATTTTTCTTTGTCTAATTGTAACATAATCATTGCCATCTGTTTCTTGGCTTAGCTGTTCTTTCTTGCTCTTTGTACACGTTTGCATATGTGCAACCTGATATTTAATATGTACCAGTGGAGGACTATATAGTAGGGGAATGCAGACACATTTATAAAATATCTATTTACCCAACATACGTATGTACAAATTGAATTCAATTCAATTGATTTAAAGTTGAGTGTGTTAAACTGCTAACCTGGCACCTCTTTTTGTGAATGTAAAATCCCAGCTCAACATTATTCTTTATCTACATGATTCTGTGTGGCATTACAAAACTGGATTAACAATGATGTGGGAGTACTTATTTATTTCAGTCTTTAAAATTGGAAGAAAACTAAGAATATATCCTCTTCTTTCGAGTCACCCTATTTAGTTAAAGGAAGAATGAAATTGTCCAAAGCCTTGTTCTGTCGATTTCCTGATTTCCTAACATATTTAAATATCAACATTAACACAAAAGATGGTATTCAAACAAGGAAAAGTAAAACTTTACAATGTGGTATCTGTAAATCATCATAGATTGACATTCTTGGTGACATTCACTCTAATTATGTAGCTGCCATGGTAGCGTTGGGACTGATTTTTAACAAATGCATCACTATGCAGGCTATCTTACTTCCTCCTCTCCTAAATCCTTTGAGTACAACTCTTCTCCATGAAAATCAGTATTTCTTTACTGATTATTGGGTGGGCAGGACAAAATTATTTCAAATTTTGGTGCAATGCATGAGAACCAGTAATTTCTTGAGGAACAGAAACCTGGGGAAATATTTTTTTTAAAAAAGATGTTTTTCCTAATTCGCTGGCACAGAGCTTTAAAAAGCAATCTGAGAACTAATGAGGAGTGAAACAATATTGGAAGCAGCTTGGTCTTTGCATCTCCATCAGTGAGGGTAAGTTGTGACTGCAAAGGATGAAAAACCCCAAACAATAGGGGTTTAAACAAGATAGAAACTTATTTTTTTGTCTCATTTAAAATCTAGGTGATCCAGGCTGGTGTCATGTAGTTGACTTCTTCCTTCTTCCTTCTCTGTTATTCTAGTTCCCAGCTTTCAATCTCAAGATCACCTCACAGCTGGAGCTTTAGCCCTTCAGGGACATTCCAGGCAGCAGGAAAGAGAAAGGGGGGTGTAGATAGTGTGCAGTGCTACTCCAATTTCAACTTGAGTCGTGCTACTAATACACACTAGGAGAATGGGCCCTGCACAGTGTCTAGAAATCTCTAACACAGCAATTGGAAAAGTGACTTTCCCCCACCTTAAATTTCCTGAACAAACGAGAAAGGATGGCTGTCCAAACTTGACGGCTGGCATTGTATCAGTACCAGTGATGAAAATCTTTGCAGAAGAAGGGGAGGCACACAGGTGTAGCACTTAACTGCAGCTTCATTGGAAAGAAGACTTTTGCCCCCAAACAAACCAAAAGGCAAAACTATGTTTTTTAATTAGAATTTGTTCATAGGGCTCAAAATTGTGAAAATAGCATTTCTGGACTTGTTTCTCCTCTATCTTTCACTTTGTACCCCTTGAACTACATGTCTCCATTTCAAAGAAATTTCCTTTAGATTGTGCTGCCTGCAACCACAGATATCACTAGACAGAAGTTCAGTGTTTTTATTTGAAGTGAGAGATAAATGAGGGTGTGCTGTTGTTTATTTTTATAGAACAGGGAAGATCTGTATCTGGAAGATAAATGACTCATGGAGATTTTATTTTGATACTTGTGTACCTTGGTCACTACATCTGAGGGTCCAGGGATGACTGGGAGGGAAATGGGGTGAGATGAATGCTTTTTAAGAGTGCTGAAGGATTGTTTTGCAGTTCTTCCTTCCTAAAATCTACACATTTTTCTGTGAAATCCAGATTTTGCTGAGACTGTCTCTCCTTAAACATTATTGAATCGAGCTTCCAAATTCTTTTCTTCCAAAATGGAGTTGAAAGGTGATCAGCCACATTTCAATAAAAGCCTTTGCTTTAAAAGGAGGGTAATATAGAGTTTAAATAAATATAAGGTCATGTTTTTTGCTTTTTTTCAAGAAGAAAAAATTCCTCACCATTTTTGTAATGTAATTAAAGCAATCTGAAAGCTTTTTTCTTTTGTGTGATAGAATTTAGAGAAATGTATTGTGAAAGAAAGGGTTCAAATAAGAGCTTCCAGGAAGGAAAAGCAGGGCTCTTTTTCCATGTGTGGGTGATAATTTTAAATTGTCTTCCTTTGAGTCTCTGTCTACATCATGTTTGGCTCAATAATAGACCCCAGTAAGTAAGAACTTGGCAATTTTATCACGATGCATTTTCTTATTTACCATGTAAGATGTGTAAACCTTATCTATTAATGTGAAATGTAACGATAATAATGCTGATTGTTGCAAATACTCTCACAAGTGTGTTTCTTATACATGTAATTGTGTTGGACAGGTGAACAAGGCATCAGACCCCCTTCCATGGAGTTGTTCAGGGACTCAGGCTAATCAGAAGCTCTGCCTTCTTCAATATGTGACTTCGCAGGTCACTGTTTCCAAGGATCAACTTCACCCTAGTCAGGTAGGCAGGGATCAGCACACATGGAGGCAGGGGGTTAGGTATCAAAGGCTATTTACTGTAATCCAGATGCGATTACTATGAAACTGGTCTTGGCAGTTGTTCTCTGTATCTTCTTTATTTCAAAAAAGGTAGAGTTAAAGGAATCCTGATGCTTAGATGCAATTAGAACTCATGTAGTCATGGTGGAAAAGAGCTTTTCAATTCTAGAAGGTTAGAGATGAAAATGAACGTGATTGAAGTTTATAGAATCAGTGCAGTCATAAAAAAGTTCACTAAATCATAGACCACCAAATTAGGATGCCGTTCTTAAAGACTAAAAAGAGTTATTTTACGTCACATAAAAGCCATATAGTTCAATTTTAGAATAACTGGAAGTGTGTTAACTACTATTGATTAACACTATGTGACAAAGACTTGAATACCTAATTTCATTTGATCTTTACAAGAACTCTTTAAAATAGCTTAATGTGGTGGATAAATATGCAGGCTGCAGGGGAAAACTAGCTGATGTGAATTCTGGCTCTTTTGCTTACTAGCTGGGAAAGCCCTAGACCAGGCGTCCTCAAATTTTTTAAACAGGGGGCCAATTCACTGCCCCTCAGACCGTTGGAGGGCCGGACTATAGTTAAAAAAAAAACAACTATGAACAAATTCCTATGCACACTGCACATATCTTATTTTGAAGTAAAAAAACAAAACGGAAACAAATACAATCACACCGCCTCATGTGGCTTGTGGGCCGCAGTTTGAGGACCCCTGCCCTAGACAGCAATTTAACCTTTCTCTGACTCAATTCCCCCAACTATAAAATGGAGATAATAATAGCTTCCCAGTTCCGGGGTTAATGTGAAGATTAATGTATTAAATACATAAAATTCTTAGAACAATGCATGGCACATAGTAAGCATCCATCATTATTTTTATTTCCCCTTTTACGTATTAGGCTGTTGTATTCCTGTGGTCACATAGCTAGTAACCAGTTGAATTGGCTATTAAAAGGTATATTTATTCAAATCAAAATATCTAGTTTCCCACTGTGGCAGGCCTCAAGGGAGTTATAAACTGTTAAGAGACTGGTCTACATCCAGTTTCTAGGTGGATTGGGACTATTTATATTATATTGTGATTAAAAGTAGGGAGAAACTACTCAGAGAAGGCTTTTAAGTTCTACGAGTGCTGAGAGTGAGGGTTCGAAAGTCAGACATTCTAGGACTTAATCTCAGTTCCAGGTTGTGTGACCTTGAGGATGTTAATTCATCTTGCCAAGCCTCAGCTTTAATAATAAGTGAAATAGGGGATAATAATACTATCTTCCAGATCAGCTCAGAGTAACAATAAGGCTTAAATAATAACAACATTTGTTATCTCACTTATCAAAAAGTCTAGAGATAGTTCAATGGGTTGAAAAGCTCATGAAGGACCAGGACTCTTTGCATCTTTCTTTTCTGTGTCCTCTTTACATAACAATATACTAAACAGAGAGAAAAAGGTGGGGAGATAAAAATTTTCCTGCAGCCTCTCCCTAACCTATTGATCAGAACTGGGTCCCTTATATATCTCTCAAGCCAGTCACAGACAAAGGAGAATGACATTGTAATTGGTTTATACCAATCACAAGAAAAAGAGTGTAGAGAGTGCTATTTAATAGTGAGGATGGTGTTGTTTAGAGTCTTGGAAGTACTTTGCTTAGAGCTCTTCTTTTCAATGAATGCTCAATAAAGGTTAGCTTTGCCAGCTCCCTGAGGCTGACATTCCATAGGGCAATTCTGTGCTCTGGAAAAAACACAGACCTTCCTATTGTTTCAAAAAACAGAACATAACACTGAACTGGATCGCAAGCCTGGCTCACACAATTTTGGATATTCTTACAGGCCCTTTGTGTGGCAAAAATTCCCACCCTTTACAAGTATTTCCATCTTGCAACCTTAACAAATTATGTGGAAGATGAGGGAGTTAAACCAAGCTGATTCAAGCCTTGTCCTTTGTGCTGAAGGGACTTATCCTGTTGGACTCCTGGATCAAGCTGCATCATTTTGTTGGCCGAAGATAGTCCTGCCACCCCTGATCATCTTATGGATAAACCCTAGACAGAATTTTACATTACCCTCCTTTTTATGTTCATATTTATTGCAACAGCTGGGAGGAATCAAGAATGCTAGATGAAATACTCCACCATCTATTGCCACAACAATGGTGCATAACAAACGACTCCACTGCCAATTCAGTGGCATTCACCCATGAGCTTTTATTGTCACCCTTATGTGTCTGCAGGTTGGCTGGATTCTGGCAGAACTCAGCTGGTTTCCCCTGGATGTGTCTCCCAGCTGCACATTGGGCGTAGGTCTGTCCTGTATGGCTCCTTGGATCAGAGGCTCCCCGAGGTGTGTTTATCCCAATAGGGCAAGCCCGACATTATATTTTGAGCCTTTGCTCATGTCACATCTTTAACATTCCATTGGCCAAAGCAAGTCACCTTACCAACACCAGCAGGGTGGATAAATACACAGGGTGCCTAGTCAAAACCTCCAAGTTCATGAGGCAAAGTGTGTGGACCTAGGGAGTGGCAAGGAACAGAGAATAATGACAGATGCAAACAAGTCGCCACTAGAAGGCGCAATCTGCTTTCTCATTTTGCTCAGAGTCCTTTCCTAACCCTCCAAACTTTTTTTTTTTTACTGGGCATAGCCCTGGACTGTCTTGCCTTTTTAAGCCTCTCTTATAGGTCAAATGTATTTGACCAGTAATCTTTCCTGTGGATAACAAAGAGACTAAGAGAAAAAACAAAGAAAAGGAAAGGAAAAGTAAGGAAAAAACAATGTGGTAGGGTCAGTTGTAAGGTGATTGAGAAGTCTTGGAGCCCTGTATGCCAACTTTTCTGTGATCCTCTGAAGTAAAGAAAATCAGTGTAAGAATGTGATGTAACTAGCAAGAGAGACTATAAGTAGCATATTACAGTTTAGGGACATTTGATCAAAATGAAACACGTCTGTCTTCCATGAAATTCTTTGTGGCAAGTGGCTTCCAAGAATCCCCAAAGACAGCGGGAGGCTAAGGTCATGATACTGCCTAGCATATAGCTGGAGATTAGTAAATATGGTTTAAGTGCAACTAAATATTTAATAGAAAATTTTCCCATTGGATTTTTGGTGGCCAAGTTTATAAACAGAGACCCAGAGGTCAGAAGACAGGGAGAATAAAGAATTAAGAGAAAGTAATGTTTCTCTTCACTTTCTCCTTCACATTCTGTTTTTTCTTTTTAAAAGAAAAGGTTTGTATCTCAAACCTTTTTTGAGATACAATTTACTCAGAATAAAATTTACTCATGGTAGGTGTGCAGTTCTATGACTTTTGCCATATGTATACATATGTGATATAGAACATTTCCAGCACCTCCAGAGTTTCCTGTTTTCCATCCCTTGTCAAACTCTGCCCACTCCTGGTCACTGGAAACTGCTGATCTTCTTTCTGTCAACATAGAATAGTTTGCCTATTCTAGAATTCCTACAAATGGAAACATGCAGTATGTAGTCTGTTGTGTCTGGCTCTTTCACTAAGCTTAGAAGCTGTGATTCATCCATGTCCTTACAGGCCCGTTCCTTTTTATTGTGTAATGGTGTTCCATTATCTGGGCACACCACCATTTGTTTATCCATTCATCTGCTGATTGGCATTTGCTGTCTCCAGTGTGGGGATATTATGAAGAAAGAGATTAACATTGTTGGATAAGTGTGTGTTGGATATGTTTTCATATCTCTTAGGCAAATATGTAGGAGTGAATTTTCTGGGTTGCATGATAAGTAAATCCTTAACTTTACTGAAACAGTTCTCCAAAGCAGCTTCATCATTTTATACTTCCCCCAGCAGTGCATGAGAGTTCCTGTTACTCTTTCAGGGGTCCTCAAACTGTGGCCCACGGGCCACATGAGGCGGTGTGATTGTATTTGTTCCTGTTTTTTTTTTTTTTTTACTTCAAAATAAGATATGTGCAGTGTGCATAGGAATTTGTTCACAGTTTTTTTTTTTTAAACTATAGTCTGGCCCTCCAACTGTCTGAGGGACAGTGAATTGACCCCCTGTTTAAAAAGTTTGAGGACCCCTGCTACATACATGCTCACAAACATTTGGGATTATCAGCCTTCAACATTTTATCATTTCTGGTCTTCCTTTCTTCCTTCCTTTGCTCCATCCTGCTTTTCCTCCTTCCCTCCTTCCTTTCCTCCTTCCCTCCTTCCTTCCCTCCCTCCCTCCTTCCTTTCTTCCTTCCCTCCTTCCTTCTTTCCCTCCCTCCTTCCTTTCTTCCTTCCCTCCCTCCCTCTTTCCTTTCTTCCTTCCCTCCTTCCTTCCTTCCCTCCCTCCTTCCTTTTCTCCTTCCCTCCCTCCTTCCTTTCTTCCTTCCCTCCTTCCTTCCCTCCCTCCCTCTTTCCTTTCTTCCTTCCCTCCTTCCTTCCTTCCCTCCCTCCTTCCTTTTCTCCTTCCCTCCTTCCCTCCTTTCTTTCTCCCTTCTTTCCTTTCTTCTTTCCTTTCCTCCCTCCTTCCTTTTCTCCTTCCCTCCCTCCCTCCTTCCTTTCTTCCTTCCCTCCTTCCTTCCCTCCCTCCCTCCTTCCTTTCTTCCCTCCCTCCCTCCTTCCTTTCTTCCTTCCCTCGTTCCTTCCTTCCCTCCCTCCCTCTTTCCTTTCTTCCTTCCCTACTTCCTTCCTTCCTTCCCTCCCTCCTTCCTTTCTTCCTTCCCTCCCTCCTTCCTTTCTTTCTTCCCTCCCTCCTTCCTTTCCTCCTTCCCTCCCTCCCTCCTTCCTTTCTCTCTTCCCTCCTTCCTTCCTTTCTTCTCTCCTTCCCTCCCTCCTTCCTTTTCTCCTTCCCTCCGTCCCTCCTTCCTTTCTTCCTTCCCTCCCTCCTTCCTTTCTTTCTTCCCTCCCTCCTTCCTTTCTCCCTTCCCTCCTTCCTTCCTTTCTTCTTTCCTTCCCTCCCTCCTTCCTTTTCTCCTTCCCTCCCTTCCTCCTTCCTTTCTTCCATCCCTCCTTTCTTCCTTCCGTCATTCCTTTCCTCCTACCCTCTTTTCCTCCCTTCATTCCTTCCTTCCTTCCCTCCCTCCCTCTCTCCTTCCCTACCTCCTTCCTTTCTTCCTTCCCTCTGTCCTTCCTTCTCTCTCTCCTTCCTTTCCTCCCTCTCTCCTTCCTTCCTTTCTTCTTTCCCTCCCTCCCTCCTTCCTTTCTTCCTTCCCTCCCTCTCTCCTTCCTTCCTTGAAATGAGAAATGTTTGTTCAAAGGGTGAATTTAAACATTCCTGGACTTAGGTTCCTAAATGAGCAAGTTTCTATCAATAAAGCATATCTCTCTCTCTCTCTCTCTCTCTCACACACACACACACACACACACACACACACACACGCAGTTGAGGAGAAAAGGGGAGAGGAACCTTCTTTCCTCCTTAGGAAATGAACCTTTGTTTCGCTTAGAATCGCCTTTCTATCTCAAAAGCACAACTTAACTGTTGGCCTGGACTGACTTCAAGATCAGCTCGCTGCAAACTCTCAGGCGCGGCGAGATTTTTCCTCTCACTCCAAGCCTCTCAACCATGCTCTTCTCTGCTGGTAAATAGTAATTGTCTTTTGGAAAAGCTGGTTTGTGGCGGGCGCTGGAGAGCTCCAGCTTGAGCGGAAACTTGTGGGTTGCCTCTACGATGCCTCCCGAGAGTCCCCTTTCCCCACTCGGTTAAGATCCAAACTCGGGCTTGTGCCCAAGTTCTCCAGAAAACCTTAAGGAGCATACTGCTCCCGGACACCCCTGCAACCGGGGCACCGAGCATGCTCAGAGGGCGCGCGGGAGGCAGGCGTTGGCTGCAGTGGGGCGCAGGAGCCAGGAGGTGCCGCTGCATCCCCGCTTTCTGGAGCCTGACCCAGCGCGCAAAGTTGGGCAGGGAGCCGCGGGGGAAGGAAGGACAGAGCGAGCGAGGGTGGCGAGGAAGGGGGGAGAAGGGAGGAGGGGAAGGAGCGGGGTGTGGGGGGGCGCCGGGCGTGTGTCACTCGCTCTCTCCCTCTGTGTATAGAGGATGTGCTGAATGGTGCGCTTTGAGGCGGCGGCGGCGGAGGAGCAGGATCCGGCGGCAGCTGGCAGCCTAGGCTCCCGGCGCGGCTTCGCTTCGCCTTCCGAGGATCCTCGCCCGCCGCAGGCTCCCGACCCGAGTCCCGCCCGGGGCATGGCCCGGCGTTGCGCCCCGGAGCGCCCCGCCTGCTGAGAGGCGCCGGTAGGAGGTGTGGAGGCCGGCAGGCCGGGGAGGTCGGCGAGGGGACAGAGGCGAGCGCCTGCGGAGCAGAGAAAGGAGCCCGCGCCCCGCGCCCCGCTCGCCGTCCTTGCTGTGCTCGCCCGGGCCGCCCGGAGCCCCGATGAGCCCAGATGGCCGGGGCTCAACCCGGAGTGCACGCCTTGCAACTCAAGCCCGTGTGCGTGTCCGACAACCTCAAGAAGGGCACCAAATTCGTCAAGTGGGATGATGTAAGTATTGGGGCGGCCCGGCCCGGGGCGCTGGCCCGGGCACCCGGCGGGGCGGGCGGCATGGGGGTGGGGCGAGGGGCGCGTTATGCAATGGGCGCCCCGGGAGCGGGCAGGGTTGCCCGGGGGCGCACAGGTTGGCATATGCCAAGGCAGATGGCCAAGGGCAGGAGCTTTGCGCGCGCTCCTGTATCCTCCAGGTTTACTAGTTGATATCCTTTCTGGGTCTGTCAAGCGCCACCTGAGGGTCTTAAATCTTTTGCAGGAGGGCAGGCATTACCTGGTGATGGGTCCCGAGAGTTTGGAAAGTGGGGAGTGTAAAGTTAGGACCAGCTGGAAAGCTCCGGGTGCGAACCAGACGCGCCCTTTCTCTGCCCGCAGACGCACCCCCAGCCCCGTTAGTTGTTTGTTTGTTTGTTTTTTGCCCCCTTTCATGAAGGAACTGGCCTCAAAGACCAAAACTGTGTAGTGATTGCTAACCCTCCTAGCGCTGTTGTGGGAGCCCACGTGACAGAGGGCACAGCAGTCCAGCCGACAGGTGGTCGTTGACACCAGACTTCAGTGCCTGGCTCCGGAGTGAAGTGAGGGACCCTGAGAAGGCTGGGGAGGGGAAGACACCCGAGGAGGGTTGATGAGCAGAAGAGGATGCCTGGAGGGGTCTAGAGGGCTCAGAGGGCCTATATGCAAATGCAGAGGGCTAGATTTTGAAAACTGAGCTGACTGGAGTCTTTTGCTTGAAATGGACACAGGACACTCCCTCAAGATTTACCTTTACCTTTGACGTAGGCCAGAGACTAGCCCAGTACCAGAGTCTCCAGTCCTTAAGCTGCAGTCTAGACCCTAGGACTTCAAATGACTTCTCCCTCCCTCCATGTCAGTTGCCTTCAAAACACTTAAGATTAGTAATCGCCCTGAAAAATTTGACTCTTTGGTGGGAGAACATTATGGTATCAATTTTATGTCCTAGGTGTCATTCAAAAGGTTTGATGAGAACAGCCCGCTGAAATAAACCCCAGCTGTCAGGCTCTAAGGAAATTTAGGTCCAAAGGACTAATACATCTCTTAATCATGAGGAATTATAGGAGAAAGAGGCGTTTTTCTTGCTGAAAAGATTTTCCACCTAGTAAATTATAGCCTGTTATCCTCTAGGGTATTTTTCTTTAATCTTCTTAAGCCATTTTCCAGTGTCTGAAAACAATTTAAATATTCCAGGTAGCGAATCCAATTACTTAGCTGAGTGCGTCTGTGTCTATATTCTGTCCAGCTGGAAGTGCAAAGGGAACTTGAGTATAAGCTTCAGCTTCCTTGAAAGCAAGTGCCAGTTATTAAATGCTGTAGGCAAGGGTATAAGCATGCATCATTTTTACCATGGACTTCAGACTTTTTTTCTTTTAGTCCCGGTCTAATTGGACCGGATTTTTTTGTAAATTAAATAGAATCTAAACAAGAAAGTTAGACACAGATGAAATACTTTGTCTCAAAGGGAGAAACAGGAAAATATAATTTGACAACCACATACTGCCCATCTTGAGATCCTTGACTAGAGAGTTACTGTGATGATAAATTGCCCAAGAAAGAGAGCCAAGGGCAGAGGGAAAAGAGAGAAAGAGACTTCGCAGAATAAGAAAGGGAGTTTCAGCATAAGCTCTGGATTCCTGTATAGTGATGATTTTAAACCATGTTTTAAACAATTCTCCATAATTTCTTGTTTGGGAGAAATTAGCCAATACCACTTTGAGAATGAATGTCTTGTATGAAAACACGTTTTGATATACCAAGGCAGATGATTTTTATTATCTGCATTTATGTAATAAAATATTTCTTGCTCACTTATTGGTATCAGCCCTAGACTAAAAGAAAGTAGACAAAATACTGTAACAGACCTTACATGCTGAGTGAAGGAAACGAAAATGATTAAAAGCCCCAATGAGTGGCGCTTTGAGTGTAATGGAGGGGTCAGTCCCTTCTCGGCCTTTTGAGTAAGATCAGGTGTAAGAATGGAGAGGCCACAGGTCAAACACCAGCCAAAGAAGAAGATAAGAAGAACTCGCTGTGAGCAGCGCAGCCAGCTGCGTGTTTCTGAAGCAGCCTATAGGAAGAATGTAGGGTTCGCATTAAGGAGAAGACCAGTAGAATCGTTAAGAAAGAAAACCTGGGGTGGCGCCAGTGGCTCAGTGAGTAGGACGCCGGCCCCATATACCGAGGGTGGCGGGTTCAAACCCAGCCCTGGCCGAACTGCAACCAAAAAATGGCTGGGCGTTGTGGCGGGTGCCTGTAGTCCCAGCTGCTCGGGAGGCTGAGGCAGGAGGGTCGCGGAAGCTCAAGCTGGAGGTTGCTGTGAGTCCTGTGACATCATGGCACTCTACTGAGGGCGGTAAAGTGAGACTCTGTCTCTACCAAAAAGAAAAAAAAAAAAGAAAAGAAAGAAAGAAAACCTGGACTGCACCCAGGAGGCAGGTCATCTGGAACAGGGTGATCTGTCCCACAGGTTATTTGGCTGTCTTGGTCTCCATGGTGCTCTTTGGACTACCAGGGAACCAGCATTTCTCAGAGTTGCCTTTATCCTCCTGAGGCATCATTTCCTTACTCTTCCGTTTGTACCCATCCAGAGTCAAGCAGTTATCTGCCTATTGATAGGAGAGTTAGATCTTGAGTCAAAGGCCTGGATTTACTTGCTAGTTCTCTTACCATAAGCTCTGTGACTTTAGGTAAATCACTTAGCCTCTCTGAACCAGTGCTGCTGCTTGTGCAAAACTGTTAATGCTGCACTCCCTGTTGCAGCTAGTAGTTTGGAGGAGCCAGTAGGATAAAGCAGCACTTCTCACAGCTGAGTGTGTATCTGAGCCATCTGGAGGGCTTGGTAACACTTGGATTGCTGGGTCCCACCCTCTGGTTCTGATGAGGAAGGTCTGGGGTGGGGCTTGATTATCTGCATTTATTATATAACCTGGGTGATGTTTCTGCTGCTGGTCTGGGGAAACCACACTGTGAAAACCACTGGGATATGACATAAAAAGGAACTTGGAAGGTATGACAGATAGCACAGTCTCCTTGGACTATCTAAATTTTCCCTGGTTTGTGAATTTAATCTCCTCGTTTTCATTTTGAGAAATTTCATCTGATTTTTTTACCTTACCACCTAGGAGGTAGGAAGCCCTGACTGACATCATCATGGACAATCATTTTAGGTCTTCTAGAATGTTTTACGAGGTATCCCTGATAGCCAGATTGGCTTAACTCACATTCACACGTTTCTTTTGAATTGTTTTAACACAATGAAAAAAACCTTTTTATAAAAAATTTTCATCTGCTGCTGGGGGGATTGCTAAAAAGGGAAAGAAAAGAAAGATGTTTGAGAGGCCACCTACTCTGACTTTATGTCTTTGAGCAGGGGAAGCTGCTGTGTCTTTCCACTTGGCACTTACTTGCTTTGGAAAATCCTTGCTGCCCCTGCCCTGGTGAACCCCCATTAGCTTGTCTAGAAGAGTAAATGCTATAAACAACCTAAAAATCTCTCAAATCTCTGATCTCACTTAGGAACTGTGGAACCCGCTTTCTTGAGGGGCAAACTCATAAAACATCCTCACTATCCCTTTAGTAAATAACAGGATATTCAACAGTGATCCTAAGGCTACTAGGATCCTGAAGAGATCATCTCTTATGCCTTACACAATTAAAGCACCATAATCGCTGATCTTGTTGTTCTGACTACCATATGGAATGGAAGATGTCACCTAGAGGGTTGCAGTGCCATGCATAGGTTTTTAGTCACTTACCAGAGTGATAGTGAGGCTGGAAATGCTCTAAGGGTAGTAGCCAAAAGCTTTGATGTAGGCACTGACCTATCATAGGGGGCAGCAGGTGGATAATAGAGCAGGACCCTCTGGTACTAGGGTCAGGCATTAACCCTTTTAGTGCCTATCATGGGGAAGTCTGGAAGTTTCCCCAGGGTCTGTAGGTGTAGGGGGTAGGGGTTGGAATATTTCAATGTTTTAAAACTAATAGTGGCGTATGTAGCCTGAACATCTATACTGAAATGGTCCCCTAGAACTTGGCAAAGAGATAAATGACTGACTTACTCTGGGTACCTCTTTTATTAATGATATGAAAAATGCCACTTTATATACTTGCTTTATTGTGAATTTATGTGTTATCAGGCTCTGGTGATGGGAGGTGGGTGTTTTGGGAGAGTTCTGGTGGGATTGGTGGTAAAAGGAGAGTTACTTTTTCCATCTAAGCTAGGGAGCTTGGGAGATTGTGAGATTGTGAGACTGGCCCCTGTCTGGTCTTGGCCTTGTTCTGTATTGGACAGAACATGGAGGGGAAGAGGAAAAACTAAAAACTATTCAACAGGCCCCCCAGCCCCTGAGTCAGCCTGTTTTCCATGCCCAAGAACCCTATGCCTTTGTTCCCAAACTTCCAGGGAATGGAAGGGTTTTCTTTCTTTCTTTCCTTTCTTTCTCTCCTTTCCTCTCCCCTCCCATCCCCTCCCCTCCTCTCCCCTCCCCTCCCCTCTCCTCTCCTCTCCTCTCTTCTCCCCTCCCCTCCCCTCCCCTCCCCTCCCCTCCCCTCCTCTTCTCTTCTCTTTTCTTTCTTTTTTTTACTCTCACCTTCCAAATTCAGATCTTACTGTGACAAGTTGTTTAATATATCCCATCTCAGTTTCCTCAACTGTAATGTACAAATTCCTTCCCTCACAGAATAGCTGTTATAGTTAAATGAACAAATGCATAGTCATTGTTTTGTCACAGTGCCTGACATGCTAGGGACCCTCAATTCAACATCTTTAACAAGTTACTGCCCCCAGTTCTAAGAGGGACATGAATTGTATCAGGGTGCTCAGTGTGCAGTATGACTCTTTTATTCTACAAGTGGGAAAATCCAGATTTTACTTACATTCCTTTTAATGTTTGTGTTGATTTTATAATTTGGAAGGGGGCAAGATCAGCTTTTTTACCCCTTTTAAAATTTTTAGGTGTTCCAGAGCAAATGAATCTCAATAATTCCAAGCAGGCCTCACTTTTCTTTCTTTCTTTTCTTTTTTTTTTTTTTTTGAGACAGAGCCTCACTATGTCGCCCTGGGTAGAGTGCTGCCATGTCACAGCTCACAGCAACTTCCAACTCCTGGGCTTAAGTAATTATCTTGCGTCAGCCTCCCAAGTGGCTGGGACTACAGGCGCGTGCCACAACACCTGGCTATTTTTTGGTTGTAGTTGTCATCATCCTTGTGACAAATTAACATCATCCTTAATAGGCCCAGGCTGGATTCAAAACCGCCAGCTCTGGTGCATGTGGCCAAGTCAGGACCCACTTTTCTAAAGCAAGTCCATTTACAGATCATCTCAAAGTTTTATTTCTACTTAAATTCTCTCTCTCTCTCTCTCTCTCTCTCTCTCTATATATATATATATATATATATCTGTATGTTTATACACACACACACGTATATATATCTGTATGTTTACACACACACACACACACACACACACGTGTAGTCTCACATTGTACATCCTGTCTTGCATAATGTAACATTTGAAGGTAATACTTGCTAGGCTAAGTGGTTTGACAGGAAGTCTGAGGAAGCTCAGAGATTTGAATTTGCATTAGTGTTCTGTGGATTTGAAACAAGTAATTCCCTCCTTACCACTGTCCCACTCAAGAACATCACAGTGAAAACAGGTAACAAAAAATTAGCATATTGCACATTTCCCAGAATCCTACATGAAAACTCACTTGGTTACAATTTTTGCATTTTGTGGAATCTGTAGTTAGTTTCCAAAGAATGACAAGAAAATGGCACTTTTTTTTTTTTTTGGAGACAAAGTCTCACTCTGCCACTGTGGGTAGAGTGCCATGGCATCATAGCTCACAGCGACCTCAAACTCGGGCTTAAGTGATTCTCTAGCCCTAGCCTCCTGAGTAGCTGGGACGACAGGCCCATACCACAATGCTTGGTTAGTTTTTCTATTTTTAGTAGAGATGGGAGGGGCTCTCACTCTTGCTCAGGCTGGTCTTGAACTCCAGAAATCAAGGGATCCACCTGCCTCAGCCTCCCAGAGTGCTAGGATTACAGCCGTGAGCCACTGTGCCTGGCCTATAAAATGACACTTTTAAGATGAATGAGGGAGCAGAGGTGAAGGTGGGGATGTAACAGCATTCACTGTGGAGAGGGTATGGGAAGCAGGAAAGAAGCAGCCCTGAGTTGGGAGTCATTGGGTATAGATTGGGGCCCCCACAGAGTACCAGGCAGATTTTAGACTAGCAGGCTACTAGGTGCCCTCTAAAGTGCCACTAACTATAGCTAGATATTTCCGTTTATCTTGTCCAAAGAGCTTTGTGAATTTCTCGTTGAAAGTCAGCAATTACTATAAGTGTAAGAATGTAACTTTTTCCAAGTGAGTCAATGAAGCTATTTTAAGGCTTTTCTTTATTAGCAAGTAATATGCATATTGCAAAATACACAAACCATAGTCCACCTGGATCGATTGTCACAAAGTGAATACTCCCTTGTTACCAGCACCAGATCAAAAAATAGCATTGCTGACCCAGGAGTCCTCAGCACTCTCTTCCTGTCCCTGTACCTCCATCCAAGGGTAACCCTGAGTCCTGATTTTAACTTCACGGATTAGTCTGGCTTGTTTTTAATCTAATAAAGCTGTTTTTTTTTTTAGTTTTAATAAAAACTAAACAAAATGTCATCAACCTAAAGCATACTTTTATTAGGGCTAAATTGACCCTCTAGAGCAGTGATTTTCAACTGGGGCACCACAGTACACTGGTGTGCCGTGAGAGGATCTTAGGTATGCTGTGAAAAATTTTAAAGATTATAAATTAAATTATTTTCTAAAGACGTTCCAAGCACAGTAAGTATATTGTTCTTTTTACTGTTTTTTTTTTTTTTTTTAAATTTTTGATCAGCATAATTTAAGTATGCTGTGGAAGTTTAACTATAGGTTCAAGTGTGCTGTGAGGTAAAAAGGGTTGAAAAACACTGCTGTAGAATAATAACACAACTTTGGGGCCTTGATTAGGTCCTTATCTGTCCTAAAGTGAAATCTGGCAAGTGTAGCAGGTATATAAACGCCCCCAAGAAGGAAACAGTTAAACAAAGTGCTAGTAATTTAGGGAGAAATGTAATGCCCACAGGCTGTTATTGACATAGCAAAGCAGACGGGTATAGTGTTATTGCTAGAATATATTTTTTTTCTCACGGGTTTTTCTCTCTTATCTTGCCTGACACTGATATTTCATGCCTATGATACATTAGGATAATCTGCTCAGGCTATTAGCTTCCCTTGAAAGTTCAGCCTATCAATAAATAGCTTCAAATTATATTTACCTGCATTGATATTTAAATGGTACAGGAACATTTTGCTTTTTCATGTTGAACTTGGTAACCCATAGTTAAATGTTTCCTTATCAGAATTGTTTCATGTTATCATGAACAAGAAGTACTAGGAGAGAGTAGAATGGGATTGATTGTGTATTGTTGACTAAGACTGTGGGTCTCCATTTAAATAACCAATCCATGGTAACCGAAAACAGTGTTCCTGTTACCCAAGCTAATAGGAGGTTCGTGCCACCTCTCAGATGGTGTCCTAAATCCCAGATGCTCAAATTTCATAATCTATTCCATCTAATCCTTGTTCTGTCTATTCCATGTCCCATCCCCTAATCAAAGGCATGTGCCCCTGTCAGTACCCAAAAAAACTAGAGACATATGTCTAAGGTCATTTGCATTAGCAGAAATAAGATATTAAAAGTTATAGTCTCTATGAGTCTTTTTTGTTTCCTTCTGATATCTTTAAAGTCTAATATTCAATTTATTTGCTTTCCTATGTCTTAACTAAGTTTTGGAACTTTTTTCTTTAATTTTATTGTGAAAAAAGTGATCAGATCTATCTATTAATCATTCACTAAATCTATATTTATCAAGAAACTGAATTATTATGAATTGGGAAACTATTATAATTAGGAAAACCTAGGTATTTAGTATTAAAACAAAATTAACAGCATCCTACATCTGTTTTTCATTTCAAGGGCTTTGTTCATAATGTTTGGTTAATATTTTTTGCTTCTTCTTTTTTTTGTTAAATTGCATTGATATTTTATCAGCAAGTTCAGGGAAAATGGGTGACTTAGGAAAGGAAAAACCCGAAGTAGTCATTGTGGCTATCAATGCATAACATTGGTACCTGGAAGAACAAAAGAGTGTTTTGCTATTTAAAAAAAATCTGAATTTTCTGTGGAATTTCTCTATGAAATAGATAAAGGAAAGTTAATTGTGATCCATTTTACACAAGAGGGCATATGAGTTCAAAATGCTGGAAAACCTCAGTGCAAATCAGTCATTGGTTTGGTGGATAAAAAAAAAAAATTACCGATGTAAACCATGGTGCTTCTCAGGTATGCCGTGCTGGATGTGGCTGAATCTCACTCAGCCTTCATTCCTACATCCTTTCACTAGGACTCCTCATTATACAAAATCTGGACACATAAAGGCACATTTACCTGCCTCCTTTGAGGCTGCTATCCTGGCTGAAACTGAAATTCCACCAAATAGGTGCACATCCGTAAGATCCAGAGGGTGAAATGTAAAGAGGCGACTTACTGCATCTTCTAGGCCATTTCTACAGATAACCTGAGATGTAAAAGAGTTGGCATCTCCTATAATTAGCATATCCATTACCTCAAGTATTTATTATCATTTCTCTGTGTTGTGAATATTCAAATTCTTCTATCTCTTTGATATATACAATAATTTATACAGAGTGTCGTAAAAGTCACCCATAAAGTCACTGTACATAGAGAGGGTTGGAAATTGTAGCTAAATGTACCTTTATTTACAAAGTATTAGTTACACAATTTTATAGAGAGGTGGCCAACATGTGGAGAATATTTTGTAAGTATTTTTAAAAATTTTTTAATGAATATTTTGTAATATTTAGTAAATAAAAGTCCATGTAGCTGCCATTTCCCACTTTCCCTGTGTAGGGTGACTGTTAGGACACCTTCTAGTTCTCTGCTGTTTCCAGGAAACAATGGTGGCAGTGGCCACTCCCTGTTCTCACTTTATGTTTCTTTGTCTTCAGCGAAGCTGACTTGTTTGGGACCCCTGGAGTTCTTTCTTGATTTCTTGCCTCCCAGGATGTGGTGGAGACATAGCTCTTCTGAAGGATCAGTGTTGCAGTGCTGTGGGGTCATTCATGGAGACCCAGCCTAAAGCCTGCTTCTCCAATCCTTCCAGCGATCCTGTATTCAGTCTCTTTTTCTTCAAAATTCCCTAGAAGTTTTGTTTCCTGTCCCAAACCCTGCCCAATATGGTCTTTTCTGGCTCTGGGAGCTAAACATCCTATGGAATTTTTTTCCTTTAATACTAAGTTCAGTAAAATGAAGTTTTGCTATAATATTGCCTCTGGAATTCATTGCAAGAATGACATTGAATTCAGGCACTTATACTTGTTATTTATTTACCTTTACCTCCATTCAATTTTCAAGACGACCTTGGGTGGTAGGAAAAAGCATTCTTCTTTTCCATATTACATAGAGGTAAACAGAGGCTAGTTACTTGTGATTTGTCCAATGACACAGAGCCAGAATCAGAATTTAAAGCTAGGCATTCTGGTTCAATCTAGAGTCTTTTCCAGTCAACAGTGACATCCCCTAATAGCATCTGTTTGGTATTGATAACAAAAAACTTTTCACAGAACCTAAATGATTACAGTTGAAAGAGATACATTGACTTTTGCAAATAATCTTTCTGACTTTATGATTCATACAAATGAAGCTTAGATTTCTACAAACTTATCCTTAGTGTCTTCAAAATAGTTTTTGTAGTCTATACGCAAAGTGCACTTTTGTCTACACTATGTAAGATACGTGCATATGGGAAAAACTTCACTGCTGCTTTAAGGTGCAGAAAACAGCATGTGCTCTAGAGTCTTTACTGAAACTCTTCATCGATTGGGGAGTGTAGAAACATGGATATGGAAAGAGAGTTATTAGGGAATGGTGTTTAAACAAAGGTCTTTTTTTCATTGCCTAATAAGTGAGACTTTGGTATCAAGCAAGACTCATCACATCTGCTACTCTTCCTTTTTTCTCTTCCCTAAACACTTGCAAATGTTGTATTTTTCTGGACTCCTATTAAGGCTGGTCTAATGGCTGATCACAGAAATCATGGGTGATGGAAGATTGGGAATAATGGTAGGCACAAAGGAAGATACAGGGCAAGTCCTCTGCTCCTAACTAAGATGTATGATGGCTCGGAATGCAAAGTGGCATCAATTTGAAAGGTCAGATCCAGATTAGGTGAGAAGGGAGGTGGCCAGGCCTTACCTATGTTACAATTAGAACAGGGCTTCTGGAGGGCAATAGTTTTATGTTATCTTTCCCTAGGGGAGAGCATAGGCCTGGCACTGGGGCCCGGGTGGGTGCTAGTGCTCCCAGAGTGTTTGTGGGATGGAGTGTATCTAACTGACACTGGGCTCATTCCAGGCGGCACACAACTGTGTGTGAGCCTGGAGGCAGAGCTAGAGAGTGGCCGTGCTCCCCCAGGACCTTCCTGCCTGCCCTTTGTGACTACATGCGGTGTTGATGGCAAAGCCCTGCTTTGTGTCTTCCCATTCCATCTGAAATCTCCTCGAGTCCTGAGGGACTCTGTGGCCTTTTTAGATGTGGCTTCTCCACATGAGTTTTAGAAGGAAAGTGTTTATTGGTAATGCAGAGCTGATTGTCTTCACGATGCCGATTTCATTTACATATCATGTTCTGAATGTTGCTGTTGGTTCCTGTTTTTGGAACAAGATGCTTATACATGCACCCAGGTATTGCAAGAAAAAATAGCCAATAAAAAAATAAAGAAGCGTTGAGAGTGATAGAACAAAAAATGGATCACAGTGAAAACCTTCCATCACAATTCTGAGTCATAGAGAGAAAAATGAGTATGTGTACTTTATTGCTAAAATGAGAAAAATCACAAGTAAAAGATATGGTGCTGAAATTTTACTTATAATAAAACTTCCACCTACATTATCCCTTCTGCACAAAGGCAATGGATGTCACTGTGACACTATTCTTGACTTCCTCCCTTCCTTGCTCCTGGTTTGATGTACGTAGAGCCCCTTGCATTCTTCCAGCTGCCCTTCTGCTCCTGGGGAAAGCCCCTTTGCATTTATTTTCTGGAGCTCATCCTTCCTGGCCTTTCTGAATCCTAGCTTCAGTGTTGTCTGAGACCACCCACTTCTCTTTTGGCATTATCTGTGTAGTTCCCCCTCTGTTGAAGCTCTTGTAAGAACATGTCAATATGTCTTCACTCATAAAACTCCCAGCATAAACACCAACATGATGCCCGCAGCCCTCTTTATGTACTGCACCTGGCCTCATCCTCTGGGTTCATTAGGGAGTGTAACTTATACTCACTGTCACCCTGTCCTCGCCTCCCACCCATTCCTTCTCAGCCCCCCATGGCCTTTTTCTGCTTTCACCACTGCTTTGGAAATTCTCTTGCCTAGACTGGCATTTTATAGAATCTCCCTTGTTGAATTTTATCCTTCAGGGGCAGTATTCTTCCACCCATCTATTCATTCACTCAGTATTCTTACTTTAAAAATACATTGATACCTCTTCAAATCTAGACCTTGTGCTAGTGTTATGGATTTGGCGAGCCTGTCCTCATGGCGTTTGTGTTCTGCTGGGGAGGACAGATGCTATGATAGTTTCATTGGAGCTGTGCTGAAATGTTACAGAAAAGAAAAAAAAAAAAGTACAAGAGAATGTGAGGAAGTATGGAAGCTTCCCTGGAAAATTCTTTTATTTTTTTTGTAGATAAAGTCTCATTCTGTTGCCCTGGGCAGAATGCTGTGGCATCATCATAGCTTACAGCAACTTCAAACTGTTGGGCTCAAGCAATCCTCTTGCCTAAGACTCCCAAATAGCTGTGACTATAGGCACCTGCCACTATGCCTCCCTAGTTTTTCTGTTTTAGTAGAGGCTTGTCTGGAACTCCTGAGCTCAAGCAATCCACCTGCCTCAGCCTCCCAGAGTGCTAGGATTACAGGCATGAGCCACCGTGCCCAGCTGGAAAATTCTATTTATTCAAAGACATGAGTTGTAAGTAGGATTTAGGCCAACATGAGCAGAGAGAGGGTAGGGGGCAGAGGAATACCAGGTGTGAGCATTCCAAAGAGGAAAGGAATGTGGGACCTTGAAAGTCAGAAGTGGAATAAGCAAGTGGAGAGGGAGGCCCAGATAATGCTCAACGAAGGCAGGGGCTGAAGGGTACAGCTTAGGCCCCTGAAAAAGTTTAGATTTATATAAGTCAACAGGAAATCATTAAAGCCATGTTTTTAACCCTGACAGTATTGACACTTGGGCCCAGTAGTTCTTTGTTGTGGGGTCTGGCGTGTGTATTGTAGGACATGAACAGTATCCTTGGTCTCTACGCACTCAATATCAGTAGCAGTTCCCACTGATGACCAGAATTCACCACCAAACTCCCCTGGTGTGTAAAATTTCCTCCAGTTGAGAACCACTACTTAAAATGATATGCGGTGCTCTTAATTGATTTTAAAAGTATCAGGCCCCTTCTCTCTCTCTCTCTCTCTCTCTCTCTCTCTCACACACACACACACACACACACACACACACACAGCCCCTAAGCACATGGAAAGATGTTCAACACCATTAGTCATCAGGAAAAGGCAAATTAAACCCACAATAAGATGCCACTTCCTACTGGCTGGAGCTCTATCTTGCTGAAATTATGGGTTTTCTCATCTGATGTCCCTACTAAGCAAGGAGCACCTGGTGTGATAGGGAAGATGGTCTTGCTTCCTAATAGAGTATCTGAAGTAGCTGGCATGGTGTTTGAAGAACTGTGCTTCCTACTTTTCTTTACCTTGTGTTAAAAAGGATTTTGCTGCTTTTTTGGTGAAAGGCGAGAATCTTAATGTGCTTTCTCTCCACTGTTTTGTTTCCTCTATTCTGGACCTTCATAACCTCCTCTGCTTTTCTTTACTTTGGGAAATTTGGACTGGACAGATTTCTGGAGAAAAATGTTCACTAATTCTGATGCTCATGGAAGGTTTACCTCACTGATCTTAATCCAGCACTCTAGACCCAAGATGCCCCTTAGTAGGTTTTATTTCATAATCGGCTGTGTTTGAAGGGCATCACACATGATTTTCTGTGACCTCTAGAACTCATCCCCCCTACACAGTTGGCTTTCCTCCACTACGTATATACAGAGCGTCTATCAAATTGTCTGTTTTCAATTGCACAGTAACTCGACGGACACTCTCTGCTCACTGTATTTGAGTTTACTGCTCCCTGCTGCAAGTCTTAAGCAATCCCTGTGAAACATCATTTATTCTTTTTCCTGGCTGATTCTGTAATATTTATCAGTTTTGAAGTCCATGTCCCTATTCATGTGTGTTCACTAATAATAGCACAAGAACATGAGAATCATCGTGTGTTTGGAATTGTGGTCAGGCCTTGGCCAACAGACATTCCGACAGTGGTGCTGAAGAAAGTGTTGGGAATCTGTGGACTGGTCCTTGACATTAGCCTTGAGATCTAATGTTATACTTTACTAGGGATGTCATAACAAAGGACCACAGATTGGATTCCTTAAATTTATTTTCTCACGTGTTTAAAGGCTCGAAGTCACAGATGAAAGTGTCAGCGGGGTTGCTTATTTCCTGGGGCTGCAAGGGAGGGACCTGTTGCAGGCTGCTCTTCTTGGCTGGTCGGAAGGCTGGCTTCTCCATGTGCCTTCACATTCTCTGCCTTCTGTACATGTCTGTGTCCAAATTTCCTCTTCTTAATAACCACACTGGTCATACCAGATCAGGGCTCACCCTGGAGACCTCCTTTTCTCTTGATCACATTTTTAATGACCTTATGTCAAAATAACATCACATTTTGAGGTATTGGGACTTCAGTGTATGGATTCTTGGGTGGGGGCACAGTTAGGTCTATAATATACCTCAACCTGGTGAAGCATAGCTCAGAAGGTGGCAGCTTGATGGCTCTATTTATTTAGCTGTTTGAAGGGCTGACACTTAGAGAAGCAACTAGATTTATTTTGTGCTACTTAGATGTTAAAAATTAGATGGTAGCTGCATACCATGGAGAAAAACCGAAGCTGACTAGAATTGTCTGACAAAAGAACCAAGATTACTTTGTGAGAAAGATTTGCCTATTAAAGAGTGTCCACATAAAAGTTTGGAGTATTACTGCCTAACAGAAGTGTCATGTGAGCCACACAGGACATGTTTACATTTTTCTAGGAGCTACATTAAAACAAGTAAAAAAAAAGAAAAGCAGATGTAATTAATTTTAATAATGTATTTTATTTAACCAGGTACATGAATTTTGACATGCAATTAGTATCAAAAATATTATTAATGAGCAATTTTATATTCTTGTTTTAATTCTTCATCTTTGATGTTGAAGATGCCTATTTAAATCTTGGTAAGACGTAGCCACATTTCAAGTCCCCATAGGCACAGGGATCACACGTGCATTCTCAGTGCGGTCATATCTCCTCCAAGGCAATGAAAAGTTCTTGGAGAACAAAAATATCTTCTTACTCTAATTTTTTTCTGTTGTATTAGGCACAGACACACATATAGTGTATAAACAGATATTCAGGATATCTATAATATTAACATTTTATGGGGGATGATTAGGAATATAAAGGTCTCAAAGGGCTCCTTAGTGGATCAAGAATGGAAAAGTTATGAAAAGCACTGCTATTGAGCATGTTCTTAAAGTTTTAATTTCCAAGGCTGGGATTTCTTGGGCAAGTTAAATTAGCCCGAGCCTTTATCTATTTATTTGTACAATGGGAATAGTTACAATGTTTATCTCTTACATTATTATTGAAGGAGAATGTCCAAGTGAACCTCCCCACAGTGACTTGCTCAGAGCAAGTGTTGAGGATGTATCTGTAATTATTCTTCTAGGGATTCCAGCATTAGAATGGAATGGGGATGACTAGTATCTTTGTCATTTCCCCCCAGTTTCTTTAGGGTTCTTCATTGATTTATATCAGTGTGCCCATGAACAAACCATTACAATAAAGAGGTATAGGACTTTGTTAATGTTGATCCCAGTTGACACATTTTTTCTTTTTTTATTAAATCATAGCTGTGTACATTAATGCATTTATGGGGTACAATGTTCTGGTTTTATATACAATCTGAAATACTTTCATCAAACTGGTTAACATAGGCTTCACTGCACTTTTTTTACTGTGTTAAGACATTTATACTCTACACTTTGTAGATTAAATTTTTGTCATTCTTTTGAATGTTGGAGGTTTTGTTAAGGCCCTTTGCTTTCTTCCTTGACCATTCTTTATTTGATCTATAGACTCTTCAGAGATTGATGTAAATTGCAAAACAGAAGCTTCTTAATTATTGTATTAGTCTTCACTCTTTGTGATACAGGGATGAGAATAAAATGGTTTCTATCAAATAAAGGGGACTAAATCAAAATTTACCCTGTATTATCCACTACTACTAACCTAAGACAGGTATGTTTATTATTGTTTTTTATCTCTTTTTTCAGGCAGATGTTTTTTGAAAAAAATATCTTATAACTTTAAATAAGTAAATTAAAGTTGAGTTCTCAGAGGCAGTGTACTTACAAGATAGAGTTTTGCCTACATTCTAAACTCACAGGTGCTTCTTGGAGGCTTACATCATGGTATTCCCAACCCAAAGCCTCGCCCAGTACAGGAGGCCCACATCAGTGATTTTCAACATGTGGGTCCTGGAACAGCAGCATTTGCCTCACTGTGATTCTGTCCCAGACCTTCTAAATGAGAGACTCCTGAAAAAGGGCCCAGCAATTTGTGTTTTAACACTATCTCTCAGGAAATCTCATGTACCCAAAAGTATCAAAACTACCATCTTGTGGAACACAACATCTTACAGATATTGCTGGGGAAATGAAGAGTAAAAAGTAGAGCCTCGGAGAGTTGTCTTTATCATTGCGCAGTAAAATGTTCCCAGAGTCACAACCCATCTGTAGTTCCCTTGGAAATGAACAACGATTTTATATAAAATTTCAAACCTGGGCATATGTTCTGAAAATTAAGAATATCCAAGATCTGGGTTGAGTGGCTACTTTGGGATGGGGAGAATTTAGACACTTGCAGGTATGTGGGAGGTGGGAAAAAAAGCGGGTGGAATTGAAAATGGAGACGCGTGTATTTCTGGGTCAGATCCTACTTTGCATGGCAGGAATGCCAAGTTCCAGTTGATCTTGGAATGTTTGAGGTGATTATGGAGATAGCAGCCAGGGAGTCAAGATAAATGATCATTTATCAGAGAAACTGTGATCAGAAGAGAGAAGCCAAGAAAATATTGAACAAAGGAGCTTTAATTTTGGAGGAGGAGGAGGAGTAAGCTAGAAATAGCAGTATCTGAAACAAAGTAGGAAGTTCAGGACAGGGTTCCAAAATATAAAATTCAAGCAATGTTGTTCTGCTCACTCAAATGTTTGATTGTCTGTGATCCTGGCAGGAAACTGCCACCAAGATTTTGATTAGAATTTTGTCAGATGCTCTGATAAAAGGAGGAGGAACTAACCTGAAAATAATAAGTTACAGGTACAGTTAATTCCAAATTCATCTGGAAGTGGGATTGGGGGTTGTCTGCAGCTTGTCAGAAACTTTTATTTTGCCAACCTCTAGGGGAGTAGATGATAAAACAGGACTGAGAACATTACTGTGGGTTTTTTTTATTTTTTGAAATATTGCTGTGAACTGTGATGCATGTATGATAGAAGAAACCTATCTTTTTAAAATTATTCTTTCATCATATTATCAGCTTGGTTCCAAATGTCTTTTTTTTTGACATTTTAAAGTGATTTTGAAATTTTAAAATTTTGGAAGTTTCATGCAGCCACACAATTCTTGTGGAAGATATCTTTCAAACTGCACGTTCAATAATATATGTTAAGACAATCAGGATAGAACAGGATGGCAGTTCCTCAGAAAATTAAACGTTGTACTACCCTCTGATCTAGCAATTCCACTTCTGAGTGTATACTGAAAAGAATCAAAAGCAGGGACTGAGAGCTATTGGCACTACCTATGTTCATAGGACAATTATTCATGATAGCTGACAGGTGGAAACACACCTTCATACATCCACTGATAGATGAATTTGTAAACACAACATGGTACACAAATGGAATATTATTCAGCCTTAAGAAGGAAAGAAATATGATACACCCTACCACATAGATGAAATTTCATGACAATATGCTAAATTGAATAAAGATACAAAAGGATAAGTCCTGTACAATTCCATTTACATGACTATGTAAAGTAATCAAATTCATAGACAAAGGAAGTAAGAATGGTGTCTGTGGGGCTGAACAAAGGAGGGCATGGGGCGTGTTTAATGCATATGAAGTGGTAGTTTGGGAAGATAACGGATTTCTGGAGATGGTTGGTGATATTGGTGTTGTAATATCACGAATGTATTTAATACCGCTGAACTGTATATTTAAAAATGGTAAATTTTATGCTATGTCCATTTTATTACAATAAAAAATAGAATATCAGGATAAACTTCCATTTAATATTTTGATACATCTACTTTTAAATATAATTCATTACATTAATAATAAACATTCTTGGGGAAGATACATTTGTCTAGGTGCTTTACTAAAGTTAAACTATTTAATTTTCAGAGCAACCCTCTAGGTATTAGGATTATCTCTCTCCCACCTTTTTTATAGTTTTGTAAAGTGACACATCGAGAAAGGATAGAGAGAAATTTAAACCCGAGAGGGCATCCTACTCAGCCAGACTACAATAAATTTAACATGTAGATGTAAACCATTAATATAACTCTGCCCAATAGGAAAGCCATTCCAAATTCCAAAATTTTGTCTGCAAGTTCTAATTTTCTTTATAAATTCTTTTGATCAGATAGAAGACATGACATCTGATAGTTATAATGTATATGAAAAAGTTGGGGAAAAAACTGGTGATCTATGTCTCTCTACAAAATGCAATTCCTGTAAGGGCTTGAGTATTTCAGAATAAAAATCTATATCCAGTGACATGTACTTTCTTGTATGGTGTATCTTTATGAAAATTCCTAATAGAAATGAACAGATATTTGAGAAGTGTTCAATACTATAATTATAATGTGTGCAGTTTTGCTTTATGCTATGAATGTTTTAAACTAAGAAAACTATTTATCTATGATATTTTCATTTAGCCTATGGAATTTAAGTTTGCATATATGTAGTATCTTTCTGAATAGAGGATGGTCATATTTACGGTTACCTTGGAAACTATGCCCAAATGCTGTGCTTGCTCTCTTTAATACAATTAAAAATAATTTTATGGTGAAAATGTAATTTAAAATACTGTCCTTATGCATCAATTTTAATTACTATTAATTATATAAAATATGTGATGATATTTGGCATTAAAATGATTTGGGAAGTTAAATATAGGTTTTTCATAGGAAACGTGTCAATACCACTGTAAACTTGCCTTAATCTATAAATGCATCACTGACTTTTTCCTTTATAAGTTATGTACAGATATTGTACATATTGGGGCAGTTGTACAATATGGGATTATTGGAAAAGTGTCTCAGTTATGTAAATAGTAATTCTGTGAACTTAAATAATGCCATATCGAATTTTTGGGGAATTTTTCTTAATAATTGACAAGTTTGGAGAATTCCTTAGCAATTATTAATTCTTAAATAACTCCTGGGTAGATTTTTTGATGGTAATATATGTTAATACTCATATTTTTCTTACATTTCTAGGACTCAACTATTGTTACTCCAATTATTTTGAGGACTGACCCTCAGGGATTTTTCTTTTACTGGACTGATCAAAATAAGGTCAGAAATGAAACATATCTTTCTTACATTTTCCAGTTATTTACTGCTTTGCAAAATATTTATGTGTCTTATTTGTATGAACATACCCATTTCACAGATGATCCTTTTCAATTTAAAGCTCTACTTTATTTAAAAGCTCTTCTTCAAAGTCCAAATGTCTTAGGACTTTTCAAGGACAATTACTTTGAAATATCAGATTTTTTAAAATCCTAGGACACTTAGTATTTTTCTGTTCTGCTTATGTTATTTATTAGGAGAAAAACATGGGAATGAGAATTACATTTGGTTTAGAACATAATTAGCCAGAATTACTGATTTAATTAATGCCCCACCCATAATGAAGTAAAATGATGACAAAATAACTTTGATCTCAAGTACCATACCCTTGGCTTTTCCTTTTTCTACCTTTTCCCCTGTGCTATTCCTTAAGGGGTTCCTCCAAATCAGCAGGAATTTGGTCTTGATAATTTGTTTATGTCAGAAAATCAGGAAAAATATTTATTTAGCTTAATCCCACAGTTTTCAGGAATTTCTTCCTAAATTAGCTTCCTGCCCACAATACCATGAATTTGTATCTCATTTATTATGAAAACAATTGACAATTCTGTGTTGAATTTTTAAAAAGTAGAATGTCTGCTGATCGTAAGATGTATCTGGAGTTTAATGGGCAGTTGGATAAGAATGTCCATAGAAAGTGGTTATTGTTTCAAGATCCACTTCCACGGTTCTACACTTGAACCTTAGAGGCCACAGCATATTTTTATCCCCTAAATTCTGATCTATGGAGAGGTGGGATAGAGTTTATTGTGAATGCAAAATATATATCAAAACCAATAAAATAGCTATAGCATGACATTAGGATACCTGGGACCTCCACAGTTACCATTGAAGACCAACTGGTCAGCTCTTTCAAAATTCCTCATTAGATCTTGTATGCAAAGGTCCCTTGGCCAAGTATAGTGGCTCATGCCTAAAATCTCAACATTTTCGGAGGCCAAGATGAGAGGATCTCTTGAGGCCAGGAGTTTGAGACCAGTCTGGGCAATATAGTGAGACCCATCTTTACAAAATATTAAAATAAAAAATGTAGTCAGGTGTGATATCTCATGCCTATTTCTAGTTACTCTGGAGGCTGAGGCAGAAAAATTGCTTGAGCCCAGGAATTTGAGGCTGCAGTGAGCTACAACTGTGCTACTGCATGCCAGCCTGGGCGCCGAGCCCCCATCCCTGCAGTGTTTAGCCTCTCCTGCTGCTGCCTTGGGACAACCTCAGTTACAACTATGAGGAGGAGTTTGGAACTGGCCTTCTGCAATAGCATGGTGGGGACTATCCCAGGGGGAGCTTTTAGGGTGCCAGCAAGTAATATCTGGTCCCAGGGCCAGTCCCGAATGAGTCTGTTTACACATCAAAAGGCAAATATCAGGTTTGTCGGTCCTGAAGTTACTTTCTGAATATGTGTGCCCTGGAATCATCTGTGGACCCAGATGTAAGGGTAACCGTAGACCCTATGCTAATGTTAAAATTGTATTTGAGTCAAAGCTCATACTTAAGGTTCATGTTTAACTTTGGGTGTGTTAATCACTTTGGCTTAGACATTTTGTTTGGTTTCCTGCTGTTATGTGTAAAACAATGGCTGTAAGAGGTGTTTTTTTTTTTTTTTTTGGTTTTGTTTTTTTCCTCCTCATAAAGGCTATTTTTAGAACTCGTGAAGCTTTATTCATGAAAGATGTACTTATGATGCCTAGAGCATTTCTAAAGGTTGAGTATTTGTACAAGAGACTGGACTGTCAGTTTGATTTTTTAACTTGTAAATCAAGTTTCTATAAAAGAAACAGAAGGTATTTTGGGGTTTTTAAATAATTCATAGCAACTTAGCTAAGCTCCCCTGTAAACCCAATCATAAATACTTCTTTGCTTAAGAGAGTTTAGAACTGAGAGCTATGCGTTGCATCTCTATAGTGAACCCAGTATTTTGACCCATGTTTATTTCCAAATCTAGGAAAATACATTTCAATTTTTTACATCAAACATTTTCTTAGTTGTCATTTATGACCAACTGAAATGGGTAATTTGGTAGCAGTTCCTGTTATCTCTTTACTACTTTTCTTTTCATGGATATTAATCTTATAGTTCTCGCCAAGAGATGGTAAATTTGACTTTTCACTATATATATATATTTTTTTTTTTTAATTTTTTTTGTAGTTTTTGGCAGGGGCTGGGTTTAAACCTGCCACCTCCAGCATATGGGACCAGCACCCTACTCCTTTGAGCCACAGGCGCCGCCCAACGTTTCACTTTTTAAATACTGAAGTCATCCCCCAGTCATTCAGCAGAGTTTGGATGCTTACTTTTTAGTCAATGATCATGTAACTTAGAATCCAAAAGATGAGAAGATTTAAGCAGAAAAATTAAACTTACCACGCTTTCAAGATTGTTATTTTCTTTCTGGCTTTAAGCCCAGTCTTGGAACCAAAACAAGTGATTCACCCAGTTTTAGGAAATGGGAGACTGTAGATGATGTATTAGAGTAAAAGTATGTTAGAAGACACGGCTGCACCAAGCCTTTAGTCCACGTTTTCGCATAATGCCATTTGAAGGTACATGGCTCAATTATATGAACAATCATGATGTTATTTAGAGGACTACTTAAAAAAATTTTTTTTCTGGCAATTATTATAGTTTTAAGAGTCTGTCACATATATTATAGAGACCATCTCTCAGAGAAAAATATATAATGACTTTAAGTTTATCCTTTGATTTCACACACTGTTTTGCATTGGTGGAGAAGCGTGCGTTGGTATTTTTTATAACATGCCTTTCTTCTCTCTTGGGCTTCCTCCTAACATGTTTTCCCTTTGCTCCATGAAGCTTATACCTAAGTGTTTTGATGAGCAACCACCCTGAAGCCTAGTCTACTCAGAGGTGAGCAGAGTGGTTTTAAGAAGCCCTTTGTAGGCCTGGCTCCCATAGCTCAGTGGTTAAGGATGACAGCTACATACACCAAGGCTGGTTGGTCTGAACCCGGCCCAGGTCTGCTAAACAACAAAATAGCCAGGTGCTGTGGCAGGCACCTGTAGTCCCAGCTACTTGGGAGGCTGAGGCAAGAGAATTGCTTAAGCCCAAGAGTTTGAAGTTGCTGTGAGCTGTGACGTCACAGCACTCTACTGAGGGTGACAAAGTGAGACTGTCTCCAAAAAAAAAAAAAAAAAAAAGCCCTTTGTAGAAAGCATTATTTATTATGGGAGTTTTTGTTTCATTTTTAAATAGCATTGGAGGGAAATTGTCATGTTTTACAATATCTTACACATGTCCTGCTCTTGTAATGGTCACATAAGACCTTGTGCTAGAGCTGGTTTCAAGGCAATGCCTTTTCCCCTTTCTCAAGGACATGCTGCTTTCCCAAAATCTTCCTTTGATTCATTACCATAGAAATGGGAAGTGACCAAGAAGACAGACAGCACAGCCGGTGGATTTAGGAATTAAAAACCAAAGCTAGCAAGTACTGTTTACAGGTTGCAGAAATGTGCATTACTAAAACACGGACAGAGTGTTTGCACTTGGTGGGAACAGATACTTATGAATATCATCTTTTAGGAATATATGTTCATGCCTTGTAGCAGCTCTGGTTTTATTTTAATAATTCTTTCTGCTTTAGCGTTTGCTTTCTAAATCTTAGTGGGTATATAATTAGCAAAAACAAGTTTCTGAATGTGACTGTTTTAAGCACAGTGGTTTTTCTTGTGTAAGTGTAAATTATGTGAAGAGGGTGAGTTTGCAAGTCACAGGTGAGAAAGGCCCCTTGGACTGTCTGAACATTCGAGAGGGCGTCTGCCTTAGGATGTGACTTTTCTTTGGATTTGTGCCTCATGGGCACCAGAAACTACATAGGATGCGTCAGCCAGGAAAACCACGTGAGCTAGAAGAATCTGAGCACAACTGTGAAAGAAAGGCTAAAGAAGAAAAAAAGGTGAATACTGAAGAGGGAACAGAAGCCTACCCTGCTAGAATGTGGAACAAATAGGCCTTGGCTTCACAACCTGATGCCCTGCTGCTGTGCCCAAGTTGGTGTAAAAATAAAACTAGTCACTACTAGTTCAGATCTAAGAAGTTCAATTTAGTTCAGCAAGTCCTTCCTTATATCCCTAAAACGGGAGCCTGGGGGAAGGGAGGAGGAACACATGATTAAATTAAAAAAGGAACAAGAGGGAAAAATATATATTTTAAGTGAAGGACTCTTACAACTCTCTTTTTTTGTTACAGATTTTATTTATTTTTAATTTTGCAGATAATTTTCCAATATTTCCTGTTGGTAAAAGAGTAAGGTGGTATAAATATTTTTTTAATTACCCTCTCCCGTTAACCTCTGTCCTACTCCTTTTTTCATAGTCAACTGCTGGTGACAGCTTCCTGGTTTGCTCCTGGGTCTCTTTGTAATGAATTTGTGCATGCATAATACCTATGGAAGTATTTCATTTTGTTTTATTTATATCTACTTTTATCCATAGTCACATCACATTGTATTATTTTTATTGTTCCACAAGTTCCCTTTCACTTTATGGTATATCTTAGAGAGCATTTCAAGTTAGTACCTGTGTATCTACCTCATTCTTTTACATTGCTGTGTCATATCTCAAAGAATGGATTACCAATTTTATCTGAGAATAAAAACATTCTCATTGATGGATTATTGGTGTTTGTTTCTAATTTTGAGCAAACAGCAAACATTCCTGTAGTAGAATAATATTCATAGTCACATGTGTTTCTTCTTGGGGATATGGGCCAGCCCTTGGCTGATTTGCTAGGTGTGTCTTTTACATTTATTGTCCATTTCCATTTTCTCTTACACGGATTGTCTGTCTATATCCTTTGCCACTGTGTTGAGAGCATTCTGTGTATTCTGGATATTAATCCTTTAGCTGTTACAAATGTTGCAAATTCTTTCTGTGGGTTGTCTTTGACATTTCTAAGCATATAACTTATGTATAACAAAAGATGACTTTAAGCTTTAAATTTCCACGAAGTCCCATTTCAACCCCTCTTTTGCTTTATTTAAGGTATTTCTTATTCATCTTCCTTATCACACTCATTATTATTAACCTAGGATTTTATTCCATGTATAGCATATTTTGAGGACTGGTATGAGGTAGAGCTCTAATTTTGATTTCCTTAGATGGGTAGAGCTGTGCTGGGTGGTTCCTTTTTCTTTCTGGTTGACATAATGATATTAAATATCAGGAAAAGCTGGGCACGGTAGTTCACACCTATAATGCTAGCTCTCAGGAAGGCCAAGGAGGGTGGATTGCCTGAGCTAGAGCAAGGCTGGTCTCTTAAAAAAAAAAAATAGCCGAGCATTGTAGCAGGTGCCTGTAGTCCCAGCTACTTGGGAGGCCGAGGCAAGAGAATCGCTTAATCCCAAGAGTTTGAGTTTGCCTTGAGCTGTGATGCCATAGCATTCTACCGAGGATGACAAAATGAGACTTTGTCTAAATAAATAAATTAAAAATAAAAATAAATAAATAAATATCAGGAATGATACTACTCTCCCTCTGTGGTTTCCTTCCTGGATCAGAGTGAGAAGGATGTGGGAGGGGGAGCTGCAGGGACAGGACCCTCAGGGTTGATGTTGCCACATCTGTCTCACTGCCAACACCTGCACCATCTGGTTTGGAGGGCCCACAGATCTCTTCCTATATTTTAATTCCCATGGACTTCTGGGTTTTCATTTCCTACTTTATTCATATTTCATTTTTCTTCTGCCTTTCATACTTACTGTTTCAACTACTACAACATTTTTTGTTTGCCCATGATCCTAGATTATAGCCATAAATTTATACCTGCATATGTAGACATTTCTGGGGACTTGGGACAGGAGAGATTGTCTCTACTCTGCTTTATCTGCCATCATGTTCTGGCCTTTGATTTTACATGAGACCCCATTTGGGATCCTTGTATGGAGTGATGATTAAGTTTCTATTACTAGCAACTATGGATAGTTTTCTCTTATGATAACCCTACATTTCTATACAGAGTTCAAAAGCAAAGTTTAAAAGTTAAATATTTACATAAGCCATAGTGACATTTTTCAGCGTAAGTCAAGAGTTCAAAAATATTTTGAACAATGCATCATAAACTTCAACAAGAAAACATATCAATTTACTAATAAAAATTGGTCTCGCCCCCGTAAAGAATCACAGGGTACCACATGTTGGATTGATGGTTGTTTCACAATGGAGTTTCCTCTTTGGAACATACTTCACCAATGTGTCCTAGAAACAACAACCTTGACCTTTCTTGTGTTTGGTAAATGGGATGGGATATTTGAGAGTTCACTTAATGCTTGAGTGTGGTTATGTGATTATAAATCGAGAAGATAAACTCTGTTCATTCTTAATTTGGTAGCTTTCCCAGTGGCTGAACCCATTAACTTAAAAAACAGCAAAATTCATATGAGGATTGCTTGTGAGGGCTAAGATGTTCCTTGTCTTGGAGCCGCATGTCAATTCATTGCTGACTAACCAGCAGAATTTATGGACTAAATCTTTTCCTTCACCTTTCTGGAATTTCCTTCACTATTACTGAGGATATTAATAGCTAGAAAGAGTAGACACTGCCATGTCCCGACCTTCCCTCTTACCACTTCCTGGGACACTAGCTGGACTCCAGTGTTTGGCCAGCACCTATGTTCTTTTGTTTTTTCTGGCCACTGAAACTCACTGCACCAAGCAATTAACACCTACCCTGACCAATGGGATTCAGTGGATCAATACCACAGCCCTCTCACCTCTCCGGTGGGATACCTCAGAGCTGCATACTTAGTTTTATTTGCCAGAGCTTTCCAGTGGGATTCAGCCCAGTTGCCCACAGTGATAATTGGCTTGAAAACACATCTTTTATGAACTTTTTTCTCTTTCTGCATCACTTTTACATCCCTAATGTGTCCTAGAACCACCTCCATAATAAACTATTTTTTACTAGAATCCTCATCTAGGAACTGTTTAACACAGATGTAATGTTTAACAACTTAATATAGATGCCACCTAATGGGGGCGTTAACAGGATTCCTTGGTTAAGAGGCACTCCCTGGAGCACATTAGGTGAATACTTTTAAGCCAGCTTGGGTTTTCCTAAAATAGTACTAATTTGGGAAGTACAAAGCTGGTTAAGAAACTCAGCTTTGAGGTTGTTGTGACAGATGTGGGTTTGAGTGCTGGCTCTGGTGTGTATTAAATGAGTCACCTCCAGTGAGTCTCTTCAATTATCTAAACCTTGGTTTTCTCACCTATAAGATGGGTATTACTTTCTTTGAGTTATTTTGAATGTTAAATATGAAAAATGAAATGTCTAGCATAATGCCTAAACTCCAAATCTCTTTTATTAGTGCTATATTATAAATAAACAATTAGTATCCAATCAAATAATTGTCCCTAGCTGTTAGGGACTACAAATGTCCTTTTTTGAAATCCAAGTGACCATTTATTTATGCACATATATTTTTAGGCTTTTCTTTTTTAAGGCAACAGTGATGTGCTTTCTGTTTAGACTCTGCTGTGGTCTCTTGATCTAAAGCATTGAAGCTTAGTTCTGTTTGGGCAAACAAGATGTTTATTTATGTATTTCATAATGTCTTGGGAACAGAGTCATAGAAGGCAAAAGAAGGGATTTATTATTTGAAAGACTTTTGTCTGAGGATAATTCACTAATAAATACTCTATCATAGGTGAAAGTTTCTTGGACCCTTGGGAATTTGAACCATCTTATGGAATGACCTTTAAGATGATTTAAAGGACTTTAATATAAGATAAAATGATATTATACATAAGAAGAATTGGATACTACCATGGTGGTGTCCTTTTTCCTAAAATAATCACGTTAGGATTATTACAACTACATTGACATCAGGCATCTCCTCTGCTATACCTACCAAGTCCTTGGAGATTAAACTTTTGATGTTTTTGAGTATCATTTAGATAGTCAGAGGTGGGCCATCCTGCTAAGTAATGAAACTCCTCATCCAGTCAACCTCCAAGTTACGTTCCATTTTTCTCCAACATGTCCTCCAAAGGTCTTGGTTCAGTGAACTCTGGCTAGCCCAAGATAGCCAAATGTTATGATTGCTCAGCTTTGTACACATTACTTAAGAATACATGCTATTAGAATGGAATCTTTTACAAATTCTTCTAGGACAGTTCTCAACTTGTGGGTTGCGGCCCACATATCTTAAAGGGCCATGGCATTAGGAAGGTTGAGAATCTAGGAGGATGTGATTTATGATTTTTTTTTTTGTAGTCTTTCTAACCAAAGTATAGCTTCTTGAAGTGTATTTTATTTTACTTTATTTTAGTATTTTATTTTTTTTAAGACAGAGTCTCACTATGTTGCCCCCATGGTAGAGTGCTGTGGCATCACAGCTCACAGTAACCTCAAACTCTTGGGCTTAAGAGATTCTCTTGCCTCAGCCACCCAAATAGGTAGGATTACAGGTGCCCAACACAATGCCAGCTATTTTTTGGTTGTAGTTGCCATTGCTGTTTGGCAGGCCTGGGCTGGGTTCGAACCCACCAGCCCCAGTGTATGTGGCTGGTGCCCTAGCTGCTGAGCTATAGGCACCGAGCCTTGAAGTGTATTTTAAAATCAGGCTAGTCATTATGAAATGACATCATTGCAGTTTCTTTTGAATCATTTTTATAGTGTAAATGCATTAATAATAATTTTTATGTCACTATCACCGTATTTTATCCTTTGATGAGCAGCAGCAATGATTGTTTTAGAACATTGTAATCTGAGTTTAGAAATATACAATACGACCCTGGCTTTAATTCAAAATTCATTACTCCTAATGTAATTTAATTACAAAATTTCACCTCAGTTTTATGAGCTGCTTATATTTAGCTCTTCACAGTATTGTAGGGGACATTAAATTGGATATTTTTTATGCTAGGAAGCTATTATATAATTATGACACTGTACTTTTTGATATCAAAAATGGTTTGAGATGTTGGATCGGAAGAATATGTAGAAGAAATATATTTTGTATATTGTTCATAATTTTATTTCCTGTTATGGGGAAAATCCACTTGCCTTTGCTGGGAATAGAATTCCTAGATACATGATATGGATGTGATGCTGTGCTCCTTTGTTTGAATTACAGGTGTTGTAGATAGGGACAGCATTTTTGTTGTTCTTTAGTTTATTTTCTTGCCAATTCAAAATTGTTTGGTCCTGCTGATGGGGCCCTTGTCAAGTTTTCTCTGTATTTAATGAGAAAGACAAGATTGTTTTGCTTTTGGTAAAATAAATTTAGATTTATAGCTATTTTAATCATTTACCACACACACACAAAGTCTAAAAGAAATAATATAATCAATTATTTTCTTCTATTTTTATCATTTCTAATTTTAGGTAAGTAATTTTAAGAGGCAAAAATGCAAACCTTTATCCATTTATTGGAAGTTGGTGCTCACCTATTATAAACAAATTTCTTAAGTCTATTGAAATATTTAATATGAATTGAGTTTTCATATACAGTTTTATTATTGTTATTATTGTCATTAGCTCTAATAGCAGCAAATGCATATATTGTTTTTTCTACATGCCAAGCACTATTCTAATATATATGTGATACATACACACACACACACACACACACACACACACACATGCAGGCATATAATACACACACACACAGAGGTTGCCAAAAAGTATATACACACTTTAAGAAAGGAAAAAAACTGTATTAAAACTGTAATACCTAACATATACCAATAACAAAAGATGAATGCAAGTGACATCAAACACCTCTTATCATTGCTGAAGTCAAATGTGACATCAGTATTACAAATTTAACATAGATTTTTCCTTTCTTAAAATGTGTACATTCTTTTTGCACCCTCAATATATAAGGTATACATATATTTGCTACATATATATTATATAGTCTATATATAGAATGTGTAGTATATATACTTATACTATATATAGCATGTATATGTATTATATGTATACTCCATATATGTGTATATATTGTGAATAAATACACATATATATGGTGTGTGTATATACCAATACATATTATTTAATCCTTTCCATAAGCCCATGAAGAACAGTGCTACTAATATCCTCATTTAAAAGTGAGTAAATTGAAGTGCACACAGATTTTAAATACTAATCCTCCCAGTCATGTAGTTGGTTAATGGCAGAGTCAGGAGTAGAACTGAGATAGGGCAGTTCTACATATCTCAGCTCTTAACATTTACCTTTTAGGGGACCTGTTTAATGTATGAAGTTAAGTTTTCCTGCAGGATTTTTTTCTCAGATTTGTTTGAAAAGGAAATCTCCATAGGCATAGTACATTTGCCAGGAAGAGGCAGGCAGCATGAAGAAGAGATTAAGCTTGACAGGGCATTGAAATCAATGGGGAGTCTCAAAAAAATGCTGCTGCCTGGACCCTATCTCCCGAGAGTGTGGGGTACAGTCAGGGGCACTGGACTTGTATTATTATTATTATTATTATTATTATTTTAAGCTTCAGTTGATTCTAATGTGCAGCCAAGTTGAGCACATGGGCAGAGGGCAAGCTGACATTCAAGTTAATTCAGTAAACTTCCTGAGAGGACACGCTCACTCTGCCTTTCCTGCCAGGGGTGTGGCCTACTTTTCCTGACAAGCAGAACTCCACGTGAGCACCCATGGGCCCTACCATGTTCTGAATTGTCTGACTGTGATTGCATCCTATTCCTTCTACTGTACCTAGCAAGGCAGGAAATTATTAGCATTTTTAAAAATGATTTTCAATATCCAAAATTGAATCAAAATAGATTTCTATTATACTTTGTTGGTTGAAATTCATTTAGCTTACTATTCACTGCATGTTCCAGGTATTAGCCATTTGTTTTATACTTATCAAAAGTGTCCTCAGCATTTAAGCCCCATTTATTACATTTTATGTTTGTGTTTTTCTAGATTCTGAATTAGATCAATGTGTTGTTTAAATCCCACACTCAAATAAATTATCTGCACCCTTGAATAAGTGAATGTTGTTCTAAGAATGGACTTTATATATTTATTACATTTTATATAAAAATTTTATTTATAGATACAAAGGTAGATATTATCTAATTCAATTGCAACATTATGTCATTTCTTCTTAATTTATAGGACTGATTTTTTTTTATTGTTAAATCATAGCTGTGTAAATTTGTGGAATCAAGGGGTACAATGTGCTGGTTTCATATACAATCTGAAATATTCTTATAGAACTGTTCAACATAGCCTTCATGGCATTTTCTTAGTTATTGTATATAGACATTTGTATTCTGCATTTAGTAGGTTTCGCCTGTACCCATTCTAAGATTCACCGTAGGTGTGGCCCCAACCATTACCCTCACTCCACCCTAACCTCCCCCCTCCCACCCCTCCCTTGGCCCTTTCCCCATATTCTTGTGCTATAGTTGGGTTATAGCCTTCATATGAAAGCTATAAATTAGCTTCATAGTAGGGCTGAGTACATTGGATACTTTTTCTTCCATTCCATTCCATACTTTGCTAAGAAG
>CAUYPK010113598.1:0-18954 GCA_963574355.1 Loris lydekkerianus
TTAAATCTAAAATTTCTTTGCTCAGCTTCTTATTGGAGGATCTATCCAACACTGCCAAAGGAGTGTTGAAATCTCCAACTATTATGGAGCTGGAGGAAATCAAGTTGCTCATGTCTGTTAGAGTTTCTCTTATAAATTGAGATGCATTCTGGTTGGGTGCATAGATATTAATAATTGAAATCTCAGCATATTGAGTATTACCATTAGAAAATATTAAGTGACCATTCTTATCCTTCCTTACTTTTGTTGGTTTAAAGCCTATTGTATCTGCAAATAAAATTTCAACACCTGCTTTTTTCTGATTACCATTTGCCTGAAATATGGATGACCATCCTTTCACCCTGAGTCTATATTTGTCTTTTAAGTTAGATATCATTCTTGTATGCACAAAATATCTGGCCTGAGGTTATCCAGTCAGCTAACCTATGCCTCTTTAGAGGACAGTTTAAGCTGTTCACATTAATGGAGAATATTGATAAGTCTGATAAAATTTTGGGTATCGAGTTTTTCAAAAGTCCAGTGGACTGAATCCTTTTGCCAGTATGGAAGTTGGAGTTTGATCAAGTTTCTGAGTGAGTTTACTTTTGTGGTAGAGGATTGGGTTGGTCATTATGGAGGATAGGTCTGGGAATATCCTGAAGAGCTGGTTTGGTTATGGCAAATTTCTTTAACATATGAATGTCATTAAAGTATTTAATTTCTCCATCATAAATGAACCTCAGTTTAGCTGTATACAAGATCTATCCAACACTGCCAAAGGAGTGTTGAAATCTCCAACTATTATGGATCCTGGGTTGAAAGTTATTTTGCTTTAGGAGGTTAAAAGTCGATGACCACCCTCTTCTGGCTTGAAAAGTTTCAGCAGAGAGATCTGAAGTCATTCTAATATTCTTCCCTTTGTAGGTAATGGCTTTCTTCCGTCTGGCTGTTTTGAGAATTTTCTCTTTCATAATTTAACTTCTGTGAAGTTAATTATGATATGCCTGGGGGATGTCTTATTGGGGTTGAGTCTTGCTGGGGTTCTGAAGCTGTCTGCTATCTGAATTTCAGAATCTCTAGGCATGTCTGGAAAATTCTCTTTCATAATTTCATGGAGAAGGGCCTCTGTGCCTAGCGAGGCCACTCATCAGTTTCAGGGATTCCAATTAGTCGGATATTAGCCTTCTTCAAATTATCCCAGAGCTCTCTGAGAGAATGATCCATTTTTGCCCTCCATTTCTATTCCTCTTTGAGAGTTTGGAAGTGTTCAAGGGCTTTGTCTTCAATGTCAGAAATCCTTTCTTTTGCTTGCTCCACTCCGTTACTGAGGGATTCTACTATACGGTATACATCTACCACATCTTCTTAATCCACTTATGACTGATGGCCAATTGGTTGGTTCACAATTATGAATTGGGTTGCAATAAAGATTTGAGTACATGTGTCTTTTTGACAAAATGCCTTTTTTTACTTTGGGTAAATACCCAATAGTGTGATTGCTGGGTGAAGTGATAGGTCTACTTTTAGTTCTTTAACGTGTATCCGTATGAATTTTCCAGGGATGTTGTACTACTTTGCAGTCCCACCAACTGTGTAGAAGAGTTCCTTTCTCTCTGCATCCATACCATCATCTATTGTCCTGGGATTTTTTGGTGAATGTCATTCTCACTAGCGTTAGGTAATATCTCATTGTGGTTTAATTTTCATTTTCTTGATGACCAGAGCAATTTTTGATATTTTTATTGGCCAGTAAACTATCTTCTGTTCATGTCTTTCACCCAATTTTTATCATGTGGTTTGATTTCTTTCTGCTGACGTGCTTGAGTTCTTTATTCTTTATTCTTATTATCAGGCCTTTTGTCAGATTATATAGCATATAAATGTTTTCTCCTATTGTGTAGGTTGTTTATTTTGTGTATTGAATGTTTCCTTTGCTGTGCACAAGACTTTTAATTGAATCAGGTTCTGTTTGTTAATTTTTGTTGTCGTCTTTGGGGTCTTCTTCATAAATTCTTTTCCTAGGCCAATGACTGTAAGAATTTTTCTAGCATTTTCTTCTAGAAATCTTATAGTTTAATGCTGTAGGTTTAAGTCTCTTATTCATTGTGACTTAATTTTTGTAAGTGGCGAGAATAAGAATCTTGTTTCAGTCTTCACCATGTGGGTATCCATTTTTCCCAGATCCATTTATTGAATAGGGATTATTTTCCTCAGTGTATGTTATTGTCTGCTCTGTCAAAGATCAGATGACAGTGTGAGCGTGGTTTATATCCAAGGTCTCTGCTCTAATTCATTGGTCTAAATCTCTGTTCTTGTGCCAACACCATGCTGTTTGGGTTAATATAGCCTTGTAGAGTACACTGTTAAAATCATGCCTCCTAATTTGTCCTTTTTGCTTAAAGTTGCTTTGGCTATGCAGGTTTTTATTTGGTTCCATGAAAGTGTAGAATTATTTTTTCCTAGATCTGCAAAAAATGTCATTGATATTTTAATGGGGATTGCACTGAATCCGTAGATCATTTTGGGAGGTATAGACATTTTAACATTGCTGATTCTCCCAATCCAAGAACATGGCATATTTTTCCCTTTGTTTACATCCTCTGTAATTTCCTTCCTCAGGGTCTCATAGTCCTATTCCTAGAGGTCTTTTATGTTTTTAAAAAAATACATTCCTACGTAGATATAAGATCATATTGTCAGCAAAGAGTGATAATTTGAGTGCTTCTGTCCCTAATTTGATACCCATAATTTCCTTCCATTGTCTGATTGTTCTCTCTAGGACTTCCAGCACTATGTTGAATAGAATTGGTGACAGTGGCAACATTGTCTAGTTCTAGATCTAAGTTGGGATGCCTTCAATTTTTCCCCATTCAGTGTGCTGTTAACTATGGATTTGCCATAAATGGCTTTTATTTTATTTACTTTTTTTTTTTTTTTTTTGAGACAGAATCTCACTTTGTCACCTTTGCTAGAGTGTCATGGCATCATATCTCACAGCACCCTCAAACTCTTAGGTTGAACCATCCTTTCATTCCTGGAATGAAGGCCAATAATAAACATTACTGTTGTTTTTTTGATGTACTTCTGAATTCAGTTTATGAGAATTTTATGGAGAATTTTTGTATCTGTATTCATAAGGGATATTGGTCTGTAATTTCATTGTTGTGTCTTTACCTTTGGTATCAACATGATACTGAGCACATAGAACAAGTTGGAGAAGATTTCTTCCTTCTTAATGTTACAAAATAATTTCCCAGTATAGGTATCAGTTCCTCTCCATAGATCTGGTAAAAATGGGCTATTAAACCATCTGATCCAGGACTTTTTTTCCATTGGAAGTTTTTTTTATTGCTACTTCAATTTCATTGCTGATGCTGGTTATTTTGAAGTTCTATTTCTTCCTGATTGAGCTTACAGGGGTTGTGTGTTTCTAAGAAGTTGTCATTTCCTCAATGTTTTCCAGTTTATGATCCTAGAGGTTTTTATAGTATTCAGAGAGGATGTTGTCTATTTCTGCAGTATCACTTGTACTATCTCTTTTATGATTTCTGGTTGAGTTTACAGGCAGTCCCTGGGTTGCAAGTAAGACAAGTTATACAAGTTTGTTCTTAAGTTGAATTTGTATGTAAGTTGGAACAGATACATTTACCTATTACCTGTAATTGCCTCCATTCATAAGTGTTAGTTGTATATAAGTTGCATGTTTGTAACTTGAGGACTTCTTGTATTAAGGTCTTTCTTTTTTGTTTTTGGTTAATCTAGAAAAAGGTCTGTTGATTTTGTTTTTTCAAAGAACCAATTTTTTGTTTCAATTTGTATGGATATTAAGAAGTATTTATACATTAATTCCCATGATAAAAAACACAACATAAATTTACATTTGAATGTATGTCAATAAACTGGAATGTCTTACAGCATAAGAATATTGTGAAAAATTATCACAATCTTTTAAAAATGAGAATAGTCAGAGGTTAGAGAAATAAATAAAAGCAAACCATATCACTTGTACCCTAAAATTAGTATAGGCTTGAATTAAAACTTTGGAATTGTTAGGGTTCTTTTTGAATTATACTGAAATAGAAAAATTCTATTTCTGGCCCTATAATTTATTCATATTCATTCTATGACTCACATTGTGATTAAAGAAAGCAAAAATAATCTGTTTGTCATGGTAAGAATAACATTAATAAAAAGCAAATTAATATGAGAAAAATGAGCAATTGTTATCTCAAAAACTTTGAAAATCCAATGAATATACCTTTTTGAAACACAAACATTCTGTCAGAAAATAACAAAATATCAAAAAATAAAAAAAACTAAAAAATCTTTTCATCTCCCAAAACAGAAGATAATATTTTCTATTTACATACATTTTACTTGTATTTCACAACCATTTAGTACAAAATGAGAGATTAAGTTTTTATTTAGTTGAGATCAGGAATAAGAATATGTAAAATTCCTTAGACTTTGAGGTATTGTTATTAAGTACAATATCTATTTTTGGCTTTGAGCCCCTAAGTGCAGTAATTTTGTCATTAAGTATTTTGGTTTTATTCCTCAGTTGCTCCCAAAGAGAATAGCAATATCGAAACCCAGAAACAAATTCCAATTTGTTGTAGTGCATGTCTAGTATCACAGAGGATTTCTAATTAATATTTAAACACATTAATTAATATTTCAACAGTAAAGTCCTGTGCTGAGTAAATTCCAACTAAAGTAAGATGGAAACTAGTTTACTGCTCCCATGTGTACAATCGTAAGTTGGTAATTCTCATATCTGGGGCTTTTGATGTGATTTTTAGTGTGTTGTATGTGTCTGTGTGTTGAATCCTTTTCAGTCTATTCAGTGTAAAATAATTTCCAAATTAATTATGGTACAAGTTGAACAAGCAAAATTACTTTCCTTAAATTTTTGCTTAACCATGTGCTCTTGAACAAAATAATGTTTTTAGAATAATATTCTTCCAAGTGTAAATTCTTAGCCATTGGCATACAAATATGCTTTTTTTCTTGTGCTTATATTAAGTAATAGATTAATACCTTGCTCTTAAGAAGTATTTAATTTAGTTTTTAGACTATAAATATTTGCAAATAAATCCCACTGCAGTTCTGTTAACTATGTCCATGACAAGTATCAAAAATGGAAGTAACAAAAAGGTGAAAGTTTTATGAGGAACAGTTATTTTCTCGAACCTTAGGAATCATTGATTAGAACAAAGTTTCAGATGTACTAGGCAGTCCCATAAGAACTCCATATTTTAAATGACAAAAAAAAAAAAAATTTAAACTTAGATGAATGGGAAAATTTGGGCTGCTTGATAAGGATAAAAAGTTTGTGAATTATATTGAATCTTTTGAAAATGGTCTGATTCTAGCACAAAATCCCTATATTGCATTGGAAGATTTTGAAGATTTTTCCTGGGGTCTTCAGTTTATTGAAATGCTTTGAGAGTGTTTTTAAAGACATGAAATGATCTCAAATATGTATTATTAAATGAAAAAAAAGCAAGGCAAAAAATGGAATGTATATGATGCTACCTTTTTCTCTGGTTTCTATATGCTTGTGTACACACAAGCATAGGATAAACAAGGATATCTCAAGGATAGATAAGAAACTTAAAAGAACAATAGCCCCTGAGGAAGAAAGGGCGTTGGATGAAGGAAGTACTTTCATCCATATAATCCTTTAAAAAGTTTTCATTGATCTCCTTATGCATGTATTATCTATTTTTTAAAATCTATATAGATGGTAAAGACCCAGCTGTATTTAATCAGGATGGGATGTGGCTGAAGTAGTCTGGCTGCACACACTGTCTTCTCTTAAGAAATAAGAAATGTTCACATGAGAATATGTCTCTTATCCCTCTTGATGGTGAAGCACATGGTGGGAAAGGAGAATCCTGTGCTCTTGTTGACAAATGTATTGCAGAAATTAACTGCATTTTCCTGATACCTTACCTCATAGTGAGGAAGGGTTTTGGAAATCAATTTCAATGTAACAGGATTATGATATCATTAAAACTTTTCACTTTTAATTTTGCTAGGCCAAATGTCAGCAAGTACAAACAACATGATAGTCTCAACAACCTTATTTTGTTTGTTTTTTGAAGGACATAATAATGTATTACTAGTCAAATCCTAGATACCGCCAAGGCAAATAGTAAAATCTAAAGCTAAGACTGTAGGTGTTGGGGGTGTGTGGTTTTCAGATATAGAAGTCACATCACACTGCAGAGAGGTCCCTATTTCTAGGGTGAAAGATGTGGGGAACCCCATTATTCCCAGTCTTTGATTCCATCAGTGTGTTCCCAGAAAGATACACTTGTTCAGGTTTTGCAGATCATCCGTGAAGATCTGGAATTCTACCATTTTCTTCTTGGTGACACAGTGCAGCAGTTCAGATCCCTCTCAGCCAGCTGTTACTGCGCACAGCCTGAGCGTGGGTTCCTCTCAGTTCTATTTGTGCCTCCCTTCACTTAGCACATTATCATTCCTCAAATGTTCTTTAAATGACTACATTAATGAATGAATTCCTTTTTGTAGTGCCCTTTGTTTTCATGTTCAGTCCTTCTGTTAACGAACTGCTCTTCCCACCGTTTAGTTTTATTCCTTCATCTAACTGATCCCAACTGGAGAACAAGTTGTATCAATTAAGCAGCCATGTTTTGTTTATAATTAGCAAGATTTAGCATTGCATAGTCTTGTGAAAGTTTACCCCCTTGGGTTCAAGGCTACATGGGAGCTACTTCAATCAATGTGCTTTCTTAACATTCAATTATAAAGACATTACACCACCTGTCATTTGGCAATTGTTAAGATATTCTTAAAATGCATTTCTTGTACAACATGTACAATCATAAAATGCAACTGCTTGTGCAGTTGTATTGTGCTATTTAAGAAAAACTGGGCCAATCAGGTTTTATTATTATAAATTACAAATATTAATTTTGCCTTTAAGAAAGAATTGTGTTTCAAACCTACCTGGCAGCTGACAGAATGAAAGGAAGGATGGAGAAACAGGCTTGAAAAAAAGCTCCAGGCAAAGAGATTACCTTCAGCAGCTATTGTAGTGTGAGTGCTGTTACATCCCAGTGTTGATACCAGACACCACTCATGAATCCCTCACTGCCATCATCATGCTCACTCCTTAACACCCCTCCCACCACCAGAATGAAATACAAACTTTATCTGTTTCTCTGCCTCACTAGCTACAGATTCAGTGGACCTTGGGAACATCTGATTGGCAGAGTTCACTGTAGGGATTTGAGAGAACAAACATCTGGCAGTTTGGGTTTCTTTTCAAAGAGTCACATATTAGCAAAAGACTTAAACATGGAATTCAAACAGTGGGCTATACACTCAAAAACATAATCCCTGATACATCAACTTCAAAGCATTGATATCTTCTAAAAATAACCTCAGTTTTGATGTCTCCCCACACCTGACTCTTGTAGAGACTCTGGCTAAGAACTTTCTGCTCATTGCATGCACATAATTTGTTCAAAATAACACAATAGGCTCATGATCTTTTGCTTCAAGTTTCTGTGAGCCAAGGTGAAGGGAAGGTCAATTTTTTAGTACCTTTATTCAGCTGGCCAGGCTGGGACCTGAGGCTCATGCTATTAGTTACTTCCACTTCATTCTTTTTCTACTCAGACTTATGTTGGATAACACCTTTGTTTGTTTGTTTGTTTGTTTGTTTGTTTGTGAGACCTTGCTTTATTTTCCCAGGCTAGGTCCATCTCTCCCTTTCTCTGAACTCCAGGAATTTGTAAATAAATTTGCTTATTAATGTCTCATATTTTGTTGTCTTTGTCCTTATTTTCCCAGCAGATTGTGAACTGTGTGGGAGCAAAGACTGTATTATTTAGGCAAAGTTAAACCTTATTCCTGGTTTCCTTATCACCTTGCGTATTACGGCACAAATCTGTAGGCTCCCTGGGGGTAGAGAGAGTCTTTTGCCTTTGTCCATGGTACTGAAATCCAAGGCATCAATAAGGAAGTATCATGGGTTTATCTTAAGCGAACTTCACATATACAAGATGTGGATGAAATTCCCAGTTACTTTACAAAATTATTGTACTTTTGGAATGCAAATGAAACTCATAGGAGTGCTTTTCTGGTTTTGGAAGTGAATCTTGGTTTTTAAATTTATTTATTTATTTGTTTATTTTTGGGAGACATAGCCTCAAGCTGTTGCCCTGGGTAGTAGTGCCGTAGCATCACAGCTCACAGCAACCTCCAACTCCTGGGCTCAAGCGATTCTCCTGCCTCTGCCTTCCAAGTAGCTGGGACTACAGGCGCCTGCCACAATGCCCGGCTTTTTTTGGTTGCAGCTGTCATTATTGTTTGGCGGGCCGGGCTGGATTCAAACCTGCCAGCTCAGGTCTATGTGGCTGGTGCCTTAGCTGCTTGAGCCACAGGCTCCGAGCCATTGGAAGTGAATCTTAACATGCCATGTGAAAAAGAGCATTACATCACTTACTCTTTAAAGATAGAAAAATTAAAAGATTAAGCCCTCATTTAAGAATGTATATCCTTCTCATCTGTAATTCATCTCCTGACAAAGATCTTTATTAGTGAGTGAAGATCTCTAATATGCTAAAAAAAAATCATAGTGTGCTTTCTCAAATTCATCTTGAATCATGATAGCAAGTGAGATACTGTTACAAAATACATTGCTATCTTTTCAGCCAACATATGCCAGAGCTAAGACACCAGAGTAGAAGTCAAAAGATATTGTAAGACTAGGTTTCCTCTCTGTAGACAGGGTGTTCCCTGTCCTACTCATAGCGTGTTTAGTGATGTCAACCAAGACACACGGTGTGTTTGGGTGATTTATATAGAGCAATGCACTTAAACAAATAAAAACTTACTATGTTTATTGTGTTAGTTATATTGGTATATTCTAGATCATGTATTACAGCTATTGGTACAGTTTGGATGTTTGACCCTTCAAACTTCATGTTAAAATTTGATTCCCAATGTTGAAGGTGGGGCGTGGTGCAAGGTGTTTGGGTCATGGGGTCTGATCCTTCATGAGTGGTTTGGTGCCATCTTCACTACAATCAGGGACTTTTCACTCTTTTTTTCCATGAGCGGTAATTGTTGAAAAGAAGATGGGGCATACCTTCTCTCTCTTGCTTACTCTCTCCCCTGTGATCTCTGCACAGTCATCAGCCCCCCCTTCAACTTCCCCCATGAATGGAAGTGGCCTGAAGCCCTTACCAGAAGCAAATGCTAGCATCATGCTTCTGGTACGGCCTGCAGAACTATGAACCAAATAAACCTCTTTTCATCATAAATTATCCACCTTCAGATATTCCTTTATACAAGCACAAATGGACTAAGAAGTTATATTTTATATTAGTGAAAAATGTATAATTTTTATTTTGCCGTTTATTAAATAACAGTATGGTTATCATTACAGGCAATTGCTAACTTTAGCCATATCATTACTACCAAAATGTTATAATAAGTCATGATAATACTATACATTTGAATTATCCTTTACTCTTTTTAGGATAATTTCAAATAATTCATCTTTGATCCTTTCAACAAAAGAGAAGGTAGAACAGCATTCTATGCTTTATTTTTTCCTGCACAGATTTCTAGGGCTTTACTTTTCTATAAACCTAGAGTTCCTCTGCTTTTTGAATGGTACTTGGACAAGGCAGAAATTTTGATTCAATTTATTTCTACCCTAATTTCTTAAAGGTTCACAATAATGATACATACCTGAGTGATATAATGAGCTGTCAGATCAGCTTTATTTCTAGTTACTGTAAAATGCCTGATGACAGTATAAATCTACAGTAGCATGTCCTGATATATTTGGTCCTAAAACTACTTTACCCTCTTAAAATTTATTGAGGATCCAAATGAGATTTTATGCCTTTCGGTTATATCTATCATTATTTATTGATATTTTAAAAATATTTATTTATAATTTAATTAAAAATGACAAGAAATCCATTACATTTTAATATAAGTAACATTTTTTAAAATGATCACAATTTTCTGAAACAAAAAAATGCAAAAGTAATAGTATGGTTGTTTTACATTTTTGTAAATCTCTAGTATCTGGTTCAATAGAAGACAAAGGAATTTTCTAATTGACCTCTGCTTTCAATCTGCTCCCATGTGTTGTTGAGGGAAAAGTACATGAAGAAAATATGGCCTCACACAGACATATAATTGGAAAAGCTTTCATCTTGCCAAATCCCACAAAGGGTTTTGAGGACCTCCAGGAATCCATTGATCCACTTGGAGAATGGCTGGCATCTTAGTTCATTTGTATTGCTATGGAGGAAAACCTAAGGCTGAGTAATTTATAAAGAAAAAATTTTGGTCACAGATCTGCAGACCATACAAAATGCATGGTGCCAGCATCTGCTTCTGGGGACCTCTGGCTGATTCTACTCATGGCAGAAAAAGCAGGGGGGTCAGCCTGGCCGATGACTTTGTGAGAGAAGAAGCAGGAGAGAGTACAGGAGGTGTGGGCTCTTTTCAACAACCAGTTCTAAAGGGAACTAAGAGAGTGAGAAGTCAGTCACTCTCGTGAGAATGAATTGAGCCCCCTCAGGAGGGATCTGCTCCTATAATCCAAGAACCTTCTATCAGGGTCTACCGCCAACATTGAGAATCAAATTTCAAAACAAGACGGGCATAAATATTTAAACTGCAGCATTTTACCCCTGAATCCCCAAATCTCATTTCCCTCTCACACTGCTAAATATAATCCTCTAATCCCTGAAGTTTAACTTGTTCTTTCCTCAGTTCAAAAGGCCAGAATCCTAGGTTTTAAGCTAAAATTTGAAGCAAGTTTCTTATGTCTGCGAGTCTCTCTTATTGCTTACTTCTAAGACACAATGGTAGTTTAGGCATTGGGTAGCCATTCCCATTCAAAAAGGGAGAAATTGGTCAAAATAGTAAAAGGATTATTAGACCCCATACAAGTCTGAAATTTAGCAGGGCAAGCTCTAAATCTTTAAGCTCCAAAAAAATCCTTGATCCCCTATCCTGTATCCTGGCATATTGGTGCAAGTGGTGGGCTCCCAAGGCCTTGGACAGTCTCACCCCTATAGCTTTGCTGAGTATAGCCCATATAGTTGGTGTCATGGGTTGGAGTCTAACCCCTGAAGCTTTTCTACATTGAGGTTTCATGCTTCTGGTGGCTCCAAAATTCTGGAGTCTAGAGGGTCCAGTAGGCCTTGCCCAAAAGCATGGTCTCTGAAGGGGTTTCAGCTGAAAATTTGTGCTTGGCATTGCTTTGGGAAAGGTTCTGTGTGGTAGCTTTGCCCCAATGATGGGCTTCTGCCTGATCACCCAGGCTTCCCAATACATCTGAAATCTAGGTGGCTGCTGCCAAGGCAACAGCTCTCTTGCACTCTGTACATTGCAGACTTAACACCACAGAGCCACCAACATAGCTTGTGCCCTCCAGAGCAATTACCAGAGCAGTACGTGGGGCCCTTTGAGCCTCAGCTGGAGCCATAGCTGCCAGGATGTGGAGAGCGGCATGTGTTAGCATTTTGTCCACCAAGCCCTCTGGGCCTGCCATAGCAGGACAGTCTTTAAGATTTCTGAAATACTTTCAGTGTCTTTTCCTCATTGTCATGACCATTAGCACCTGTCTCCTCTTAATCCATGCTAATCTGTCTAGCAAACTGTCTCTCTGTAATACCTGAATTCCTCTCCTGACATGCTCTTGCCTTATCTACCACATGACAGGTTGCAAATTTACCAAATTTTTATGCTATTTCTTTTTAAATCATAAATCCTAACTTTGGATCATTCCTTTGCTGCCATATCCAATCACAAGCTGTTTAGAGCAGCCATGAACTTTTTTCATACTTTGTTGATTAGAAATTTTATCTACCAGATACCCTTGGTCATCGCTCTTAAGTTCAGCCTTCCCCAAAGTCCTAGGGCATGGACATAGTGCAGCCACGTGCCTTGCTACTATTTAACAAGAGTAGCTTTTGCTCCACTTTCTGATAATTTCCTGATTTCCATCTCAAACCTTATCAGCTTAGCCTTCACTCTCCATATGTCTATTAGCATTTTGGCCACAGACACTTAACTCATCTCTAAGATGTTCCATATTTTCCCTCATCTTCCTGCCTTTTTCTGAGCACTCCAAACTCTCTCAACTCTTGTAACCTCTGCTCATTGCCCAGTTTGAAAACTGCTTCTACATTTTCTGGTCTTTTTATAGCAACACCCAACCTCTTGGTAATAATTTCCTGTCTTAGTTCATTTATGTTGCAATAAAGGAATACTTGAGGCTAGATGATTTATAAAGAAGAGAAGTTCATTTGGCTTATGGTTCTACAGGGTCCACAAGAGGCATGGCTCCAACTTCTGCATCTAGTGAGGGGCTCAGGCTTAGCAGAGGTTCATTCATGGCAGAAGCCTCAAGGAAGCAAGAGGGTGCAGATCATATGACAAGAGAGAAAGCAAGAGAGAGGTGAGGAGGTGCCAGGCTCTTTTCAAGTTCTTATGGAACTCAATTCATGAGGGATCCACCCCTTCATCTAAATACCTCCCACCTGGCCCCATCTCTAACACTAAGAATCAAGTTTTCACATGAGACTGCCAGGGCCAAACAAACCACATCCAAACTATTGCAGCTGGTCTACAGCATAGGGATTTTTAAAAAAGCAAGGGAGCCAGCCTGCAGAAGTTTAAAAGTCACACAAAACTCCTACCTGGGTTCAAAGTGGTTTTATAGGTTTTGGTTGTACATCCTTAGACAATTTACTTAAACTATAAACCACAGCTTTTCTTGCTGTAAAAAAGGTATAATAAGTCCAACTTGAAGAATTGTTATAAGGATTAAATAAGTGTAAAATGCTTAGCCCAGGTACTGGCACATGGAAAGTATATTAAAAAATAGTAGCTGGCTCTGAATATATCACCCACAGTTTTCCCATCCTCCCCTCAAAATAGAAAGCCTAGAATAACCATTCCAATGGACCTGACGGTAAAACCAATCTTAGAGGATGGTTCTGAAATTGAAACTCATGGAATCTAATTTTAGAATGTGCTATTTTATTTTCACTGACATGGAATGTATTCAGAGTTGGCATCCTCATATAATCATGGGTGTTTACAATAGGGTAGCCCAACCTGAAATCTATGGTAGATTTGAACAAAACCAACCAAATAAACTTCACATAAAAAATTTCATGTGTTGTTCTTGTGAAGCAAGATATTCTTTTACTTAGATACACTTAACATACCAAAAATGATTCCTAAAAGTCTTAAAATTAGCAAAGGAGCTAGTTTTTATTTTTGCTTATAGATTCATTTCAGTGACATAGCACTGGGTGCTGATTACACATCATTGTGCAGAACCCCCAAATGATACCAGTTTTGCCCACTGTTTAAGCTTTTTACCTTTTGTTTCTACTTGCTAATAAGAAGTAGAAACAAAGTGGTTTTGCTGAGAGGCAAAACCACCAGAGAAATACAACATTTCCAGCTTGTCTAGAAACAAATTTCTGATTTTCCATATCTCTAGTAAATATTTTTAAAAATTAAAGATATTTACAACTGAACTTTGTGTCTTCTCTACTACCTATGAAAGAATACAAAGAGTCATCAAGGGTTCGAAACCAAAGTAGCTGCCTGAGAATTACTAAACAAGTTCTCTTGAGCCAGGTATAGGCCCTGTCTCCAAAAATATAAGAAAAAAAAAAAAAAAAAAAGAATGGCTGGGTGTGGCGATGCACACCCGTAGTTCCATCTTCTTAGTAGCCCGAGGCAGGAGAATCACTCAAGCCCAGAAGTTTGAGGCTGCAGTAGGCTGTGATCATGTCACTATACTCCAGCCTGGGCAACAGAACGAGACCTCATCCCTTAAAAAAAGACCTCATCCCTTAACACAATAAGAGAAAATGCCATAAAGGCTATGTTAACCAGTTTGATGAAAACATTTCAAATTGTATATAAAACCAGCACATTGTACCCCATGATTGCATTAAGGTACGCAGCTATGATTTAACAAAAAAAAAAAAAAAAAAATTCTCTTGTACATGATCTAATATATTAAACGATTGCAGAAATGTCCATGGAATAGACCTTTCTTAGGCTGAAAATTTTTTTTATCTGACCTTATTTAACCCTGGAGTCAGAATATTTAATCTCAGTTGCCTAATTCTCCTCCATGTTCATCTAATGCTTTTAACTTCTTAATTTACAGGCCACAAGGAAATCCTAATACAATAGTAGCAAAAACTTGCTTACAGGTATCATGTGCTCACTTTGTGTCTTAAAGTGTTCTAGGCATTTTACATGTATTAAATCACTTAGTCATCAAAATGCCATGTATTATTATTTTCATTTTATAGATGATAGATCTGACACAGAGAAAATATGTTAGTAGGGTCATGTCAGACAACAGAATACTCTGTGATGCCTGGACCTATTCTCTTTATCTAAAAAAGAGAGAAACAGGGCGAAGTTGGTCTCTGAAATTGCCTTATCTACCTAAAGTCTGGGTCTACCCCTAACTCCCCCCCAAAAAAAATTACCTCTGTCTCCCTCCCAAAGTTTTCATTAACTGAATTCATGTTACAGAAAGAAAGACTGAAGTCTGTCAATATCCCCTGGACATATTTTTTAAGAACCATTGTCTGTTCTTCAGACCCAACAGATTTTCTCCTAGGCCATTGTATGTTCTATAAGCCTATTAAATACCCCTAAAAGTCATTTGCTGTCCCCCTAAAATCATCCATATGTACCCATCTCCCTTTCCTCTAAGAAAGAGGTATATAATCAATCATTTATACCCCACTGAGTGAGGGAATGATCATTTTGTGATTTTCCCATGTTAATGAAATTTGTATGCCTTCTCTTTTATTATTCTGACTTTTGTCAGTTGATTTCCAACTAACCTTCAAAGGGCAAAGAGGAAATTTTCCCTTCACTTTGCAGTAGTTAAAATGAGTACTATTCAATGCAAAGAATTGGTTATACCGGTAATGGGAAGCTAAAAGGCCAAACAAGGAGCCAGGTTGTAGCAGGTGGCTGTAGTTCTGAGTACTCAGGAGGCTGAGGCGAGAGGATTCCTTGGGTCCAGGAGGTTAAGGTTGCTGTGAGCTGTGACACCATGGCACTTTACCTAGAGTGACAGAGTGAGACTCTGTCTCAAAAAAAAAAAAAAAGACTTAAAAAGCCATACAAGGAAACCTAATTAAGCTAGAATTTAGCAAAAGCAAGAAAGCATTACCATCCTCAGTTTGGAGGGATACAGAGAGGAGGCCAGGTTTCTAGAGTTCTGGGATCTGCCTTGCTGGGAGGACATGGAACTGGAGAAGGCCCGTCTGCTGAGAGGCAAAACCACCAGAGAAATACAACATAAAGAGATGCCACTCAGGGGAGAAGGAGCAGAAGGGGAAATAGCCTGGCTGTTCCTTTACTCACCCTCCAATACCCCACCATTACCTGTTATTGACCAAATCTATTCTGAAGCCATCAAATTTCAGAACACAGGACTTGCAGGGATAGCCATCTATGATTCAGAGCAGAATAATAGATGCTCAAAGAAATACATATGATAGCAAATAGAAAAAAGACTATGCAGAAAGTTTAAGCAACTTGTCTGAGATTACAGAGCTAGTAGTCCTGGGGTTGCTCTTCATAGATCACGTGCTCTGAATATCGGAGAGAGGTCCTTTAAAAATGACAATAGTCACTTTCTAATGTGTGATTTTCTCTGCCCACATATATCATAGAAAAACTAGAGGGAAATTTGTGCCTACCAATACAGAAGGGAAACTTTTTGCCTTTTGAATGTAAATGGAAGATGGGAAAGTGATAAGAAAGGGTGTGGGTCAGGTTTCTAAGCCATCTTCAATGTGGATGGTGTGAATATGGGCTTGTTCAAGGTAAGTGAAAGCAGTGATACAGGCAAGATATATCCACTCCTGTGCTAACTCTCAGTTGACAAAGTGTAGCTTTTTCTCCAGGTAGATTTTGCTTTCTAAGTATACTTTGCAAAATAATAGTTTATATTAGACTAGATCCCTTTTTCTTTCTTTTTTTTCTTTTCTTTTTTTGCAGTTTTTGGCCAGGGCTGGGTTTGAAACTGCCACCACCGGCATATGGGGCTGGCCCTCTGCTCCTCCTTTTTCAATGTATGAAACTCTTTTCCCCAAAACTACTGAACAAGAGATGACTATTCTAATTGGGAGTGTTAATATTGGCAGAAAAAGTCAAGGTTCTGTGGTAGTCTGTGTGTATTGCTATAATGGAAATACGTGAGACTGGGTAATTTACAAAGAAATGAGGTTTATTTGGCTCATGGTTCTGCAGACTGTACATGAAACATCCTATCAGCATCTATACCCATGTTAGGACTTCAGGGAACTTCAGTCAAGTCAGAAATCATGTCACATGGCCAGAGAAACAGCAAGAGAGACAGAAGGAGGTGTCAGACTCTTTTAAAAACAACCACATCTTGTATCAACTAATAAAATAAGAACTCATTCATTATCATCGGGAGGGTGTCAAGACATTCATGAGGAATCTGCCCCCATGGCCCAAACACCTTCCCTTCAGCCCCACTTCTGACTCTGGGAATTAAATTTACATGAGATTTGGAGGGGCCAAACATCCAAACCATATTAGGCACTATCTTTTAATGTGTTAATGCATTTCTTTCCAATCTAAGGGGTTATGGATGGGCAGAAAAAAGGATATTTGATGGCACAAAGGTATAAACTATAATATTAAGTGGATGAATATGGCTGCTAAGGACTCAATTGTGTCCTTCTAAAATTTAAATATTGAAGTCCTACCTCCTAATAGCTCAGAATATAACTAGATTTCAAGATACAGCCTTCGAAGAAGTGATTAAGTTAAAATGGTGCCATCTCGGGTGAGGCTGCAATCCAGTATGACTTTTGCCCTTAGAGGAAGATGAGCAGACACCCTGGGCATGCATGCCTTGGGAAGGAGCCAGCAAGAGGGTGGCCACCAGAAAGACGAGGAGAGAGGCCTTAGGAAAAACCAACTCTGCGGCCACCTTGATCTTGAACTTGCAGCCTGCAGAGCTGTGAAAAAATAAATTTCTGTTGCTTAAGACACCCAGTCTGCGATGTTCTGTTATGGCAGCATGAAAAACTGGAAACCACCAAAGCAGCACCCCTGAGTGTGAGGCACTATTGATTCTTGGGTCTACTAATAGTGACATGCTTGGTCACATAGAGAATAGGGCTGGGCTCCCAGGACCACAAAGCTATCTATCCACCTGGAGTGAGACTTCAGAGTTAAACACGCACTGCGAAAGCATAAAGACACTTGTTTTCTCTTCTTCATAGCCACCCGTTTAATTCAGTAAGCATTTTATTATACATGTATTGGGCAGATAGTGCTCTTACAAATTCTAATTTATGAATACACATTTACTGAATAGGACCTCTTGTGACATCATAGAAACTTCATTTTTGAATGATTCTTTATTGTTTCTTTATTGGTGGAAATAAAATTATCTCAGGATATTGGCTGGTTGCAGTGGCTCACTCCTATAATCACAGTGTTCAGGAGAACTGCTTACAGCCAGGAATTTGGGATCAGCCCGAGGAAATCAAGACCATGTGTTTACAAAAGATAGAAAAATTAGCTGGATATGGTGGTGCACACTTATAGTGTCAGCTACTTGGGAGATTGAAGCAGGAGAATCCTTGAGCCCAGAAATTTCAGGTTGCTGTGAGCTATGATAATGCCACAGTGCTCTAGCCTGAGCAACAGAGTGAGATCCTCTCTCTCTCTCTCTCTCTCTCTCTCTCTCACACACACACACACACACTCACACAAATTATTCCAGGATATCAATACACCTAAAGAAGCAAAATAATTCTCATCCTCACTTATACAGATTTAAGCCCACTTTCTTGTGATGAAAATTGTTCAAATCGATACCATGAATTGAACATTTCTGTATTATTAATGTCCTACAAATGTGTTTTGGCAACATTGGCAACTTTTGTTATCCTGAAATAGATTTTTAAACCCTTTCTAACCTATGAGAAATTCATAATCAAGATAGAAGAATACCAATTTCCCAGTATGCTGTTTATGAGCCAGTTTCACACAGGTTCACACATACAAAACAATACTGAACATTGTTAGAAATATCATTTTGACCCACAATAGAAAAATAGACTTGGGGTTTGTCTTAGTCTATTTTGTGCTTCTGTAACAGAATAACTGAGACTAGGTAATTTACAATAGACAGAAATTTATTGGTTCACAGTTGTGGAGGCTGGGAAATTGATCAAAGGCAAAGAGTGGAAATGAGAGAGGGGGAGGTAGATGGTGAGAGAGAGAGAGAAGCAAAAGTGAGCCAGACATCCTTATAGTATAATAACTCACTCTTGCAATAGCAGCATTAATTAATTCATGGAGGCAGAGCTCTCATAACCTAATCACTTCTCTTTAGGACCCACCCCCCAACACTGTCACATTGGGGATTAAGTTCCCATCACCTGCTTTATGGAGGACACATTAAAGCCATAGCAGAGTTAAAACTAAATTTTTCATTCCATATGAAATCTATTATTCTACATTTTTTACCTGTCAACACTACAAAAAATGTAACAGCTTGGAAATTATTAATAATGTAATGATGATATATAGTTTAAACAACCATGCATATTAAAACTGACTCATAAACAGCAAAATTGACATAGGGACACATTTTTAAAATGAGTTAAGAAGTCCTGGCAATGCATGAGAGTGTAAGTGGACCTCATTATTACTCAGACTATTTCATTGCAGGACTCATTTCTCTGCACCATTGTCAACTGGGAGACATTCACGCAACAGACATAGGTAAAATCAGAAATTTTCCTTTTCTCTTAAAATGTCCTGACTTTATAGGTGATTTTATGTTGTCTTTAGGGATTCTATAATTGTACCAAATAGCCAAAATGTGGGAGGTGTCTTGAATTCTGTTTTTTGCTT